>PVJS01002499.1:0-83918 GCA_004027185.1 Glis glis | reverse complement strand
AGGTAGAGAGAGAGAGACAGGGAGAGAGAGACAGGGAGAGAGAGAGAGAGACAGAGAGACACAGAGAGAGAGAGAGAGAGGAGAGATAAAGCGCGCGTGCCCACGCATGCGCGCTGAGGTTGGCCGCGAACTCGGATCCTCCGGTCTCCGCCTCCCAAAGTACTGGGATTACAAGCGTGCGCCACCACGCCCGGCTAAACCTGTTATCTTCTAAGTTGTTCTTGTCAGGTTTTGGTTACAGCAGTGGAAAAATCTCAGAAAAACAAATATTTATGTGGAGAACTGTGTTGTAGTCAGAAGATAAAGATGAAGAGAGTCTTGTCCTCTTCGTGTTATTTCCACTGACGACAGCAATTAGCAGTTTGATATGTATCCTTCTAGATTTCACTTTCCATGCATATATGAGTACCTATACATAAAAATATATTATATATTATTTTTATACAATTTCAATTATCCCCTACATAATATTATGATTTTTTTCACTTATAATGTTACACACTTTTTTCCCATTTCACTATTGGTGGATTTACTTTTTGTTTTAATGTAATACCCTATTGAAATGTAGGTATTCTAAACCTTAAAACCAACAACATAATATCCCCACTGATGTTCCTTCAGTTTATTCCACACTTCTCATGATTATAAGCAATACTATAATGGGCAAATATGCTTATGTTCTTCCATGAATATTTTCATAAATATATCTGGTAAGAGAAAATGTTTGGTTGAAGAATACATACCTATTTTTATATGCACTGGCACACAATGGTGTAAATAATAACAAATAAATATGTCTAGGTAATATGAAAGTTTTAATTTTTTAATTAGTAGAAAATTATCAATTATACAGATTCTGGTTATATCTGTTATGTTAACAATTGAAGAAACTTTAAAATATAAAGTCTAGTATCTGTACACCAGTGTCAGAAAGAGAAGTTATATTAATAATCAGTAATTGTCAAGTCCATAAGAGAAAAATGTCAGGAATATTTTTGAAGTTGCTAAAGCAGAATTCAAGATATTTTAGCCTAAGACACTCAGATACATATTTTGGTTCAACCAATTCTGCTTCTTGCCCTGATTGGTGGGGGCTTGGGTTCACAACTCTACACAACTGGCTATTCTCTAAGACAGGCATAAATTCTAAAACAAAGTTTGGCAAAGAAACAAAGTTTAAAGTACAACTCTGCAGTGACTGGCTTTTAGGACAGGTGGGATTTTGAAGCAATGTTTAAGATTCTGGAAGATTCCAGTCAACCTAATGTTATATGAATTAAAATGGTTAGGATTCTGAGAGATTCTGGTCAACAAAGGGTATATGAGCTAAAATGGCTAAGATTCTGGAAGGTTCCAATCAACCAAAGGTTATATGAGCAAAAATGGCTGATGTTTGGCCACCTATTTGACAGAAAAGATTTTATACCCACAGTTCCATGAAATATCATTTTCACTTACAAAAATCGACATAGTTAGACTTTAATAAACTTTAGAACTTGAAGGGCTTTATGAGGATTAGACTGGTCAAAAAGTATAATTATTTTATTTTATTTTATTTTTTATTTTTATTTTTTTGGTGGTACCAGGGATTGAACCCAGAGGCATTCTACCTCAAGGCTACACCCCACCCTTATTTTTTATTCTTTATTTTGAAATAGGGTCTCACTAAGTTGCGGAGCGCCTCACTAAGTAGCTGAGGCTGGTCGCAAACCTGCCATCCTCCTGTCTCAGCCTCCCAAGTACTGGGATTACAAGCGTGCACCACCACGCCCAGCTTATAATTATTTTATAAATCAAGTGTTTAGGGATTTTAGATTTAAAAATTAAATAAAGCAAAATAATTTTATGATTAGTATACCATAAATCATCTTGACTTTAGATGTGATTTCTGTGACTTTAGCAATTAGATCTTTCCCTTCTGATGACTTCACTTTTGTCTCTGAAGCGATTTTGTTTTAGGCTTATCTGTCAGTAATTGGGAGGCTGAAATAGGAGGATGACAGGTTCACAGCAAGCACATGATACCTTAGGGAGACTTGTTTCAAAATAAAATAGAGCAAGGGAAGAGCTCAGGTGTAGAATTCCCCTGTAAACCCCCCCCCACACACACACAGGCTTATTTATCCTGCAAGTGATATCTCTATGACTTTTCAGTATGTCTTTTTACATTGGTTTGAGAAATCTTCAAGGAAATGAGTAACCTGTGACTTGGATAAAAAGACAAAGATACAGGAAAATGCAGAAGTTAGCACTGCAGAAGAATCCAAATATATCAAATGTGTTCTCCTGAAACTTTCTTATTGCCTTTAATAAAAAATAGCATGTGCTTTGCAAGAATGTTTTTAACCCAAGTGAATCAGTGTGCCCCTTCAGCTAGACTTTTCAAGGAGACATTTTGAATGCTGAAATGATTAACAATATCTGAAGCCAAATTGCAGACTTTTGTGGTGTGGTAATAGTGGGTAGGAACGTGTATTAACCCAGAGGCCCCTGCTGGGGATAAGACAAAGACTTTCTCCCCACTGTCCCTCACTGAGGGTGGGCTTGGGATGTATTTTCAGAAATAATTATTTACAGAAAACTTATAAAAACAAATAAATCACCCTCATTACTGTGCTTGTTCCATTTTGAGATGTTTGTCTATGAGGCTTTCTAAATGGGGAGATTTAAAATTTTAATAGGAAAAACCTTTTTTTAAATTTCTTTGAGAACCTCAGAGTCTTCTGCAAATACACTTTCACATTGTTGGTTTTTTTTAACCAACCCTTTTAATGCTGTTGTTTACCATTGCGTTTTTATTTAATTTGAAGATTTTAATTTAGCATGCATTATTCCTGTGAATTAACAACTTTCTATTCTAGCACAGCTAGGCTTACTGTCTGTGTTTGCAAAGATGTGTCTGCTACTGCAAGGATCTCCCTGAATTTCACACTCTTTAGAAGTGGCAGAGCTGTATGATCTGGAGTAATGCTAGCAACTCTGGAAGGAGGTGCTAACAAAATCTGTAAATTATATGTATTAGAAAGATAAAATCATCTTATTAGTAAAGTTATAGGTTAGACCTTCTAAGATATCATTATAAGTGAGATTTAAGAAATTATATTGGTGGCTTCTAAAAACTCTGGAAAAGGCTGTGACTCAGAAAACTTAAACAGAAGTAGCAAACTGCAGATAATGTATTTTGAAATTATAAATAAAATGAACTGAAGTCTGTTATCCGAGGTACTGAGCGATTAAAAATTTATAAATTGCCTAAAATCTCAAAGTTTTCTTAAGACAATCACTTCAAGTGAGGAAAAGGAAAGATATCTTATTTGCTGCTCCACTGTTTGAACGAGCATGAAAAAATAAAGTTTGTAATTATTACTTATTATTATGATGTCTATTTCAAAATTGTACATATGTAAGAATACCCATGCCTATCTCGATATCTTGTATGGGGAAGGGGAGAGTGTGGATGGAGGGGGAGGAAAACTCACCAACTGCTGTGTGCATGTGTGTCACTATCACTATGAACTACATTATGATATAAGACTATAATGTACCAATAAAAGTATAAAAATGTAAATTATGTGAAAATATCACTAAAGGTTGCTTTAGGCTTTCCTTAAATATTTCAAGTGAAACTTAGTTCTCTGAACTGATTAATTTCTACTTCTGCATGTAGCTAAATATTCTATGAATACCTTAGACTTAATTCTATGTAAGTCATCTATTGATACAGAGTTCCTTCTCTTGTTGGGCTCTTGGTCCAGTGGATTTCAATGAATGAAGTCCAAGTACTAATGAATGGTGTAGAAATATAAAAGTTTATTTGTAAGCCAATGGAAGATAGAAAATAGAAAGACAAAATAGCTCCTGCACAGGGGAGGGGCTCTCAAAAGGGAGTAGCCATGGAAATTCCTGGGAGATGAGCTCTTATCCCTTCTTGTGGCTCCCCATCTGCTCTGTTGTTATTGGTCAGAATTGGGTCTTGGGGGTCTAATGTCTTTTGCTCAGTTTCAGTCCTTAGTTTGAATCATCTTGTGTGATGGTAGACTTTAGCCTCCTGAAACTGGTGGGCTCCAATCTCCTGGGGGGGGTCTTTTCTGCCTCCCCTTCCTCTTTGACCACCCTTGGAATTTATTTGCCCCAGTTGTCCTAAATTAGGCTCAGAAGGGGCTGAAGGTTTGTTTTAACTTCCTTAGTCCTTCCCTGGTCATTGTTACCCCCATATCGTATTAGCTTTCCCTGTTTTTGTTCCTTTCAGAGATGTTTTATTTTAACTCTTCCTGTTCCCAGGTCCTCTCACCTGCCTCATGTCCCCTCTGCCTCACTAATTACAAAACATTAACAGAATATTGAAAAAAGTCATCTTTCCTAACCACACTTATAATGTAGTTTTTGAGAAATCTTGATATATCAGAATTTATTCCTTGTATGCCCCTTCATGGGATAGCAACAGCATAGATGTTCTTATGCTTCTCCTATACTCTTGGATTTCATTCAAGGGAGCTTCAGAGTATAAATGTGCTCACTTTCAAACACAGTTTTACTAGTACTTGTTGTCCAAAGGTAAATTCAGGGAAATATGACCCAGAGAGCATTCATGCTATTCTTTGCTTCATGGCTTTGAAGATTTATGGGAGACTCTGTATCACTAGACACAACACCAGGAAAGATCACATGTGAAGCTTACCACATGACTCATCCCTGATGGTGTTTATTACAACATTTGTGACTTGTGCTTTTGTGAGGAATCAACAATCACCAGGTTTGCTGGGTCAGTGACTGTGTTCCTGTTGCGTTGGGGTGCTCTGGCTCACCCATGTAGCTCCAACACATGCAGTTACTGTTGGATTTGAATACTGGCTATCAAACTGTCTAGCTGTCTGTTCTGGAGCAAGTTCTTTAACCTCCCTGAGCCTCTTTCCTCATCCACAAAAATAAGAAAGATAGTAATACATGTCTAATACTGAGAATTAAATAAGATAAACAAAATTTAAAATCAGCATAGAGAGAATGTAAATTGGTGCAACTAGTTGTCTTGCAAATACGATAAAATCCCAGTCCTTTCATGGTCTTTTTTTTTTCCAAAAAGCTTTGGAAGATGGAGTTTACATACCACATAATTCACCAATTTAAAGCACACAGCCCAGTAGTATTTAGTATAGTCACAGAGTTGCGCAACCAGCACTGTCATCCAATCTTAGTTCATATTCAGCACTCCAAGAAGAAAACTTGATCACACAGAAGTTGTTCCCCATCCCCACCCTCAGCCCCCCACCCTTGTTCCAGCTGTTTTGAGTGCATGATGGGGCATGGGATGGAAAGGTGGAAGCAGAAGAGAAGGGAAGAGGCATTGATCAGAAGATTTAGCATTTATGAGAAGATAAATGCTAGTGATGTAAAGTTTAATGGCCCTGGCCACAGTGAAGGTGTGAGAAGTGACTGAATAGAAGATACATTTTAAAAGGAGAGCCAGTAGGATTTCCTGACCAATTGGATCTGCCCATAGGATGTGCTGATGGGTTTCCATGAGGTATAAAAGGATGAGTTAACTAAAGGAGAAGTCCCTGGTTTTGGCTTCAGCAACTAGGAGGATTGAATTGCCATTGAGTGAATTGAGGAATACTGTGGATGTAGCAGGTTTTGACAGGGAAGCACAGGAGTTCAATCTTGGATATGTTAAAAGGTCTATCAGATAATGTGGTGAGGTTGAATAGACAATACATAGTATTCTGGAGTTCGGGTGAGAAATGCTGTTTTAAAATATGGATTTGGAGTTGGGGATGTAGCCCAGTGGTAGAGCACTTGTCTAGCATGTTTGAGGTTCTGGATTCAATCCCCAGCACTGAAAAAACAAACAAGCAAAGCCAGGCATGGTGGCACACTTGTAATCTCAGTACTTGGGAGGCTGAGACAGGAGGATTGCAGGTTTGAGGCCAGCCTTGGCAACTTAGTGAGGCCCTCCCCAACTTAGTGAGACCCTGTTCCAAAATAAAAAATAAAATAAGACTGGGGGTGTAGCTCAGAGGTAGAATGCCTCTGGGTTCAATCCCCAGTACCACAAACAAACAAACAAATGAAAGAGCCAAAAGAATTTGGGGATTTTTTAATACTTTTATTGGTGCATTATAGTCTTACATCATAATGTAGTTTATAGTGATAGTGGCATACATGCACACAGCACTTGATGAGTTTTTCTCCAGCTCCCTCCCCATTCCCCTTCCCTATACAGGATAATGAAGGAATCCCTTCCACCGACATTATGTACCTATGTGAGGATACCAATGTCAATCTGAATTGGGAAATTTAAAGCAATGAGACTACATGAGATCAGCAAGGAAGTTCATGAAAACCATGTTCTAGAACTGAGCCTGAAGGGTGCTAACCTTTAGAGGTCAGAGAAATGACCAAAGAACAGACAAGCACAGTTTTAGACAGAGATTTCTCACAAGAACATTGCAAGTATTACATATTCTCTTAGTTTCAGGATGTGAAAATAATATTTTGGAAAATATATACTTGGACCTTGGTGTGATTTATACAATAGGCAATGAACAATTTTCTAATTCTAGTTTATTCCGAAGAAAATTAAAATGTTATTAAACAGTATCAGGGGAAGAGGAGGTCCAGATCCATAAAGAAATACTTGACCAGGCTTTTTCAGATTTGGGATACATTCAACATAAGAAAACAAAGTAGTGTGTGCTATTTTATGTCCATCAGGATCCATATTTTAAATTATTGTATCAGATCTTAAATATTGTATATTTAAGCATAAATCATGATGGTTCATTTTTAAAATAACATCTAAAGGATAAACTCAGAATTTAGAAATATTTAAAAACAATTTCATAATATAAGATATTCAGTGTCTGACATCCACATTTAACAAATCAGGGTTTGATTCTGGCTTTTGGTTGCACTTGTAAAACCTTGAGAGATATTTATTTTTATTTATTTTATTATATATATATATATATTGTGATATTAGGGATTGAACCCAGGGCCTTGTGCATACTAGGCAAGGGCTCTACCACTGAACCACATCCCCAGCCCAAGATACTTATATTTAAACCCAGTTTTATTTGTGACATTTTAAAATTCTTGCCAGTAGAATTGTATGTGTTGAGAAAAAAGTGAAGCATTTTTCACTTCATTCATGTTAGGTTTTTCTCTATTAAGAAACACTTTTTAAATATAAAACGAAGGTGTTGTCTTAATGTGATGCCAAACATCTGGATAAAACTGAAAAATATAGTTAGTCATCAATGTTTATTACTATCTGGACATTTGATGTCGTGGAAATGATAAATCATCATTAGCCTTTCAGTTTGTCAAACAGATGTTCATTGGAAAACAAACACAGCTCTTTCACAAGCTGGAAGGACATGTCAGATAACCCACCTAAGCATAATTGTTCTTCTCTTCTCAAAGTTAAAAAGAAACAAGATTTGTCAACGCAATCAATTCAGTGATGTGTAAAGACAGGGTTTGTTAGTTTGCAAATACAAAATGATAATGTGTTAAAACTTGATTTAAACTGTTGTGTTTTAATGATAGTAATGACAAAAAATAGGAACTGGCAGAATTATAAATTTGGATAAAATTTATAAAATAATGTATATTTAAATCTAATTTCTAAAATAGGTTTATAATGTAGGATTAAACATTACATAATTTTACCAGTGTTTTTAACTTTAGATCTCTTTTTTACTAAATGACACTACATAGTAATATTCTTTCTATGGAGAATGACTATTAGTGTTAGATGGAGTATAAGTACTTGACTTTATGATACAGTACCCCCCTTGTCTGCAGGGAATACATTCCAAGACCCCCAGCAGATATCTGAAACCAAGAACAGTAGCATATACTGTTTTTTCTTATACATACATACTTATGATAAAACTTAATTTATAAGTTAGGCACAGAAAGAGATTAATAACAATAACTAAAAAGATATAACGATCATACCAATATACTATAACTTAAATTATGTGAATGTGGCCTTTCTCTTGAAAGAATCAAGACAAATATTAATATCTGGGGACCATAGTTGACTACTGGTTACTGAGGCTTTGGAGAGTGAGACCTCAGATAACAGAGGACTACTAAAAGGGGAATGAATTTTTAAGTAAACTATCTTTGGTTGCCAGTTCTTTCCTGCAATCTTTAATAGTACCCAGCACCTCCCAGTGGCAGATTCTTAAGGAACACTGAAGCTGAAAAGAGCCCGGGAATTCTGGGTGGTGAAGGAAATAAGTGGGCTGGCCCTACCATCTGGACCTTCCTCTCTTTGCAGCTTGAATTTTCTGTCTCTATTCTGACCTTTAATTTTCATGACATATGTTTTTACTCCATTAATCATTGTTCTTGAAATAGTCTTCCTCCTACCACTTAAGAAAAATTTCAGAAATAAAGAAAAACAGTAGAATTAAAATGATTGGAGACAAGTAACCATTTAAGCAGAGAAAACTAAAATAATTACTTTAAAAAGGCAACACTCATTGGATGTATAAGTTCTGGAATGCTTATTTTGAAATGGTCCATGAATATGTTGACCTACATACATATTTATACTGTTGCTTGAAGAAGAAACAGGATTGTTGTTAGTAGGATGTACTTCTCTACAAATTGTATAAACTGATGGTATCAGCATCCTGAGAGAATGATTTCCTCTTTTTTTTTTGTGAAGCCTTCATGTTGTTTCTCAAATATACCACTGCAAGGAATAGGGATATATAAATAGGAGGGAAGATATCCAAGTAAAAGCAGGATGGTGCATGCCCTTAGAATTGAGGATAAGTTCTATTTCCTTTTTTAAATGACATGCTTCAGAGACTCAGTAAGGAACTTTAAAGAAGTAGACATAGAGACATAGCAGTTAGAAGGGACGATTATTTCAGATAAAGAGAGTTATTAGAAGAGAGGAAGATCATGAGATATTTCAGTGAAAAGGCCTAATTATGATAAAGAATAAAGGATTAGAAACGGAAAAGAAAGTGAATTATCAGGATTGAAGTTAAAGAAGGGACTGAATGTTGATCAGATTCCTACATACAAACCCCAGCCAATACTAACAGCAGTTACAGGCCTGAGATTTTCCAAAATGAGCTCCCTAGATGTGCACTCAGTTCACTGTGAATGAAGGCAGGCCATGGAGCCTGGCCATTGTGGTCTCTGGGCCGATGCCATGGAGTACCAGCACTGGGCTAAGACTAGACTGGACATCATCTCTCCACAAAAGTAATAGAGCCCATTGGGCCTTCTGCTTCAAAACAGCCTGCTGTACCTAGTCATTTAATAGGGAATGTTATCTCCTACCCAGTCTGTCTTCATTTGCACCTTATCAAACCGAGATCTCGAGCATATAGCAGTGATGCCATAATGGTGGGGCGTGAGAGCCCTGGAGGAAAGCTACAGGGAAGCCTGAGAGGGCAGAGGAGAGGTAAATTTTAGAGCTACATTGGAAGCATTGCCTTCTGGGCAGTGAATATTCACTGGACTTAAAGCTTACCTTTTTTAATTTTCAAGGAATCAAGTTCACAGATTTTAGAACTACAAGAATAACACTAATCATGATGTATGCTTATTTTTTAATTTTTGATAGATGTCATTGTTATAAACTCTCTCAATAAAGAGACTGATTAGCTCCTTATATTGGGAGTAACGCAGGAGAGGGAAGTCAGCCTTAATTGCCATTTCTCATTGGATCAGTTTAAAATGAAAACTAACAAAACCTCTGAAGCCCAACAGCAACATTCATAACTATTTTCCTAATTTAACTCCTTTTCCTTTTGCTAAGGAGGAGCAGTTGCATTTTTGTCATTAATAGAAAAGGGAACCGTGCCTAAGCAACCTATTAGAAATTCTTCTGGGAAAGCATATTACAAATAATTGAAAACAAACCTGATTCTGTGAACTTGGCAGCAAATGTATAACAGAAAACAATTCAGCTCTGGCCCCTGGATGATTGATTAAATGTTTTATTCCCTCTACCTTTCGTTCACACTGTGTTTGTCAAGAGGAAAGAGAAAAAGAAATGTTGTGAAGCAAAGTCCACTGTAGACAAATAACTCACAATAATGATCAATGACCTTTAATCAGATGTGTATTCATTTTTCTCAAGTTTTAATGTTTCTAAATATTAGCTATTCTGCATGGGTTCTGTAGAAAATGAGGCCCTGAGTTTCAGCATGTCCCCACCCCCTGCCGGCTAACCAACAACATGAGCTGTTTCTGAGATTCTTTGAGGGCATGGCCCTGCGGCTTCCTGTGGTCAGTTATTAGTCGGAGTCTAGCAAAAGTACAAGAACACTGTGTACTTGGTAAATCTGCAGAAAACTTCATCTTCTGGTTGTGTGGGAGGAGAGGTCCCTTTGTGCACTCTGTTTCTTTGAAGGGACTGGAGATCTGCTGGCGCTGTACAGATGTCGAGGTGCACAAAGCCAACATCCTACAAACCTAGTAAATAAATTATTATGATTCAACTCTGCACAGAATAATAGGAGGAATCTAAACATAGAGTACCGCTGATGGATATTATAGTTGTTATTGTTCTATTAAGCATGTAAAATGAGGACCAAACCTCCTCAATGAAATGCTTTCCTGAAACCTTTGTATTTTTTGATGATATTTAGTTATCTGTGCACATCACAGGGATGAGCTACAAATCTAGTGGCTCCAGCCAAATTTTAAGTATGAAGTCAGATTTATGGAGCATTCCTTCTTACATCACATTATTTTCCTTTTTATCTTTCTCTTCTCATAAACTACTGCCCAGATGGTAGTAATTCTGCAACATCTTCTTCCTGTAGCTTTTGTATTGGTATTGGTCATCTCCTGTGATCTCAGTCCCAAAGGCCATCACTTCAGGGGATGAGAATCTAGGCCATCCCCGGGGCAATATACTCAGCTGAGAATGAGAGGGGCTTTGAGCTAAGAAGTCTTCTGATCTTTCTTTCTCTTAATTGCTTGTGGGAGAAATGGATATGGATAAGAAGACAAAACACAAGAACTTGTCCTGCTGTCCTTGACACATGTTCTCCCATTGATGATCAACCGTATTAGCATTTCAGACGACCTGTCCATTGTGGGTGGGAACTTCCTTACAGCGACCCATGTTGTCTGATGCTGTCTAGGTGGGTAATAGATAATCATCATAAAGGGCAGAGTCCATCCTGCTAAGCAAGAGACACACAGCCATTTGCACTATTTTTCTTACTCTCTCAAGAATAACAACTAATACTTAATAGTTTTTCCTGTGTGTGAGGCATTATTATAATCATTTCATGTGAATTATTTCTATTAATCCACCAAACAGCAGTAAAAGGTAGGCATTATTATTATTGTCTTTTACAGAGGAAACTGAGACATAGAATGATTAAGTAAATTTCCTAATCTACCCAGCAGCAGAGCCACGGTTTGAACATAGGCAGATGGTCGCCAGGGTGCATGATCTTACACTATGGCTAACTTTCTGCACATACACACTTATCTACACAGTTATACATAGCATCAGGCACATAGGAATAGCCACTGTTAGAGAAGCATACACAAATCCCTAGTAGTACACACATATTCAGATTCATGAACCCTGGAAATGAAAAACTCATTAGTTACAGAAATACGAGATTTTGGTTTTAAAAAATAATTTGGGAGTGCTTATTTTACAATTTCTCTTATGCAATAGAAAAATCATAAAATTGGAGAGGTAAGACCTGTGGTTTCCTCTTGCAATGCTAGGTTAGGTCCATAAGTAGAGTAATAGAATGCATGATCTCACTTGAAAGCACAGAAACTTGTTCAACCATGGATATACAATTTTTCTCTAATGATGAAAAAATAAGCAGAGCAAAAATAATAAAGACAGAAATGAATGGAGAGTAAGTAAAAATGTGGAGGCAGCTATCAAAATAATAATGTGAAAAAAAATGAGAGGGAAAGATGAAAAAGGGAACATTCAGGGAATAAGCCTATCCTAAAACACATAATAATATTTGGGATGTTAGAAATATAGCTAGCCTATGGAATATAGGCTTGGGGAGCTTGTGTCTGTTTTCTAACTTTTCTCCAAGTATTAGTAAGACTCCATAATTTAAAATCTCTTACATCATGTTGTTTGAAATGGAACTGTTTGGAACATTAAATCCGTTGAGATTGTCAATGATTATCTCAAAATAGGGGAAAATCAAATTAAAGTATTTATATGAATTTTCATTTACATACTTGTAAGATACATACACACATATACACATAATTTCTCTCTGAGGAACCCCTGATTCAGAGAATGAGAATGAAAGAGACTGAATTTCTCTTTCAAGTGCACATCTAGGTTTTGTTCCAATCTAATGACACAGGATCTGGCACTGTATTTAGACCTGATGCTCCAAGATTTTATTTTAATTTTAAACAAGTGTTCCCACATGGGAACTGAAAACAAAACAGGAAAATGTTGCTTAAGTTTTCCTTTGTGCTATTATTGTATATTTTTCAAGTGTACAGATTGTTTTTTCCAACTAATGTAGGTCAGTGTACTCTCACTTGCTTTTTTTTTTCCTATTTAGAACTTTCTCTAACAGGTCTACATTAAGGAAGACCATATAATTTACAGATATTTATTTTGCTTCTTAACATATTATACTTTTATTCTCCCTAAAATTGGAGATTTTAATATCTTATACCTTTTATACCTTAATGAATTTACCATAAGAGTTTATATATTTTTGCACACCAGTGATGGTCTTCACTTAATAAAATAGTTATGTACAAAAATTATCATAGC
The DNA here is from genome assembly GCA_004027185.1 of Glis glis. Classification (NCBI taxonomy): domain Eukaryota; kingdom Metazoa; phylum Chordata; class Mammalia; order Rodentia; family Gliridae; genus Glis; species Glis glis. Next base: position 71,146 of record PVJS01002499.1, on the reverse strand, counting down.
CAATTTCATTTATTATGATGCTAGCAAGACTTTAGTAGTTGTTAGTTCTTTTCTGGATAATAATGCCTCCACTCTCAACTCTTAGACATGTTCAGTTCTGGTTTTAAAATTTTGCTTCCATTTACCAGGAGAAACTCTACTGATATAGATCAATGCTGAGAGGTATTATTTGGTTTGGCAGTATCCATTGGTCTAGTGATCTTCTTGGTCATACCTCAATCCTGCTCCTTCCCAAGAGGCCTGTATGCCTTATGATCCAGTGGAGGATCCTGAATAGTGACCAGGAACATGGTAAGCAGTCTCCACCAGGAAGTCTGGAATGGTTTCATCATCTGGATCTGGAGTGTCCCTATTTCAGTCAGCTTTTCATTGCTGTGACCAAAATACCTGACAAGCACAACTTAGAGGAAGACAGGTTTATTTAGAGTTCATGATGTCATAGGTCAGTGCATAATCAGTTGGCTCCCAGACAGGAATGATGGTGGCAATGCTCCATGGCATGGCAGGGGAGTAAAAACCAAGCTCAGGAAGCAGAGAGAGAGCTAGAGGAGGGGATCAGGGACATATATAGTCCTCAAAACCATACCTCCAGTGACCTACCACCTCCAGCTATGCCCCACTACCGAACCTTCCTGAATCGGGGACCATGGTTTTAACACATGAGCTTTTGAGGGACATTCTAATTCTAACCAAAATAGTTCTCCCCCAGATTCATGTGCTGAAGCCTGGTCCCCCATACATCAAGGTTCAGAGGTAGGGCATGGATGAAGGAGGTGGGTCACTGGAGGTGGGGCCTTGAAGACTCTCACTTTCTCTCTCTCTCTCCCTACTTGCTGTCTCTCGTGAACTGAGCAGCTATTTTCCATGGTGCTCTGCCACAATGATGCTTCTGCCTTGGAGCCCTCAAATCATGGTCTACACCTCTGAAAGCATTAGGCAAATAAATCTTACCCCTCTAAGTTGTTCTTGTCAGTTATTTTGATCATAGTGCTAAAGGGGCTAATACAAATGTGTAGAGCTAGTAGGGCAAATTCTACACAAAAGAAAAGCTAAGAGCTGGGGAAATCAAACAATAAAGATAATTTCAGAAGAGCAAAAGCAGGAGAACAAAGAGGGAAATGGAGTTAAAATACTGGGTCAATCACAGAGAGAATCCGAAGGGAAGGAAGTTAGATGATAGAATGTGTGGAGGGCACATGGAATCAGCTTTCTCAGAAGCGGTGAACTTCCTGTCCCTACAAGTCTTCAAATAGTGTCTACATGACCAGTGACTAATTCATTCAACAAATGATTGTTGAACCCCTGCTCTGTGAGGTAGCATAGTGATGAGCTGAGTGCACATTCAATGAAGTCAGAATAGAATTGGAACACATCCTAGCCATATTTTGCCATATTTGTTAAAATTTCAATGTCTTTTATTTAAAAAAGAAAAAAGGAAGCTGGGTGTGGTGGCTCACACCTGTAATCCCAATACTTGGGAGGCTAAGACAGGAGAATGGTGGATTCGAGGACAGACTCAGCAATTAGTGAGACTCATCAACCTAGCAAGACCCTGTTTCATAGTAAAAATAAAATAGTGTGGGGCGGGGGGATGTAGCTTGGAGGTAGAATGCTCTCTGGGTTCAATCTCCAGTATCACACACAAAAAAAAGAGAGAGCTCATGAGGTTTGTGGAAGCATCAAATGAGTTAGTATCATATGAGTTAGTGCATACAGATCATGTGTAAGAGTTTCTTATGTCCAGTAATTATGCAATAATATCCACTATTGTTTCTATATTCAAGGTCCTGCATATGGTAAAAGAATTTCTGAAATAACAATGTAAATGGAATAGATTAGTAATGATTCTATTCTCTTGGGCTCTCTCTGGTTGGGGCATACCCAAAGCAAAATTTGGAGCAATACAAATGTTTAAGGAGAACTAAAGAACTTTCTTCTGGTATGTTCCTGCATGGCTTGCTCTGAAGCTACTCCTCTTAGCTTCTTTCCTGGCTGTGAATTGCAGATTACGACTATATCCTTATATAGTCTTAGCTTGACAGCACAAAGATTTAGCAATGATATTTGCATTTGATAAAATGTAAATGAGAAGTTCCCAAAAGAGATTGAGAAAACCTATTTTGACAACTCTTCTTTTATCCATGCAAATGTTATATAACTAGGGAAAGAAAAAAATGATAAATATTTTTATCATGGAGCACTTTTTAATTATTTTTTCAAAGCATTTTGAAATATATACAACGAACTCTTTTCAATGTCCTTTCAGAACAAGAAAATAAAAGAAAGGGGTGCGATTTTAAATCAGCAAGATTTCCTCCTTTTGAAAATTTCAGGAAGTTATTGGTCAATATCCTTTTTATACATCATTATCAAAGGGAATGATACAGATATGTTCCATTTAATTATGATGGATTACAGGTTACCATCTGGGCGTGTTTCAGATGAAACTAGCCTTAGCTCATCTTGAACAAGGGACTTAGAAACAAATGCTTTGCTGGATTGCTTTGAGTTGTAGATAGAAAAACCACCAGAAGCTTTTTTGAAAAGAAAGTCTATACCAATTTTGAGACTTTGAGAAAATTGAAACTCCTAAAGCAGCTGAGACTTTGCTTCTATTTTTGATCTTTCCAAAAAGTTTAGACCTTCTGTGTGTTCAGCAGTTTCATAGGAATTGGAAATCACTGTCATATGAAATCTGTTACTTACTAGAGAAAAAAAAAATGCCAGAGTTGTAACTAATTCTTATGCAAAATGGGGGTATTCTTTTTTTCTTTTTTCTTTTTTTTTTGTTTTTGACCATCAGAGCTCCTACACCAATGTTTGGAACATAATATTTTAAATACTTTTACTAGGAAAGAAGCAAATTAAACAATATAAAATGACAAATACTCTTTGCAGAGAACCAATTTTCTTATTGTGTTATAATTTATTAATGGCTATTGCTTTGCCAGTGGAGAATCTGTAAAGCTTTCATTCAGGAATGACAAATTCAGGAATTAAACTTCTGAAGAATAGAAAAAAAGCCATTTGTTTCAGGGCAACTGGAACCAAGTAGGTATCTAAAGCAAAATACCTTTAATGGGAGAATGTTAAGACTAAGCTCAAGGATAGAGTTGTCAGTGATATAGTCATATTTGTTAAACATTTCATTAAGCTGACATTTTCTTGTATTTTGGGATAGGTTAGTTAACAAAGTTAAGGTCATCAACAGTTATTTGGCATTTTATGATTAAAGCATTACTTTTTATGCAGCTTGGTAGTCATCCAGTATATGAGAGTAGTTGTTTTTGTTGGGCTTGTCAACTTTTAATGATAGTGACATATTTATTAAAGACCTTCTGATCTAATTCAGTGCAATTGTACACTTCATATGTAAATAAGTCTTTCTAGTTCTGGTTGGTATAAATTCTAAGGCACCTGATATGCCCATTTATACCAATATATCTCATTATTTTTCTCTTCGGAAATGGCTTTACTTTTGTATTACTAATTTCTTATTGATTTACCCAAATGTTGGGGCTAATCAATGGATAAAGTCCACTCTGTTTGATCAACCAAATCAAGCCGAATAGTTCTTAGGTTCAAATACAATGTCTTATGTTTCAACAAGCACATTTATGTTTTAGTCTTAGCTAAAAAAAAAAAATAATAATAGCCCATCAAAGTGAAACTTTGCTGTAATGGAGAATAATGTTAACTGATATTTAACTAATATTAACAAGTTAGTAGGATAAGATGTAAGGCCATCATGGGTCAACACTGCTAATTTATCTTTAAATCAACTTAGCTCAAATGATTGATTAACAAATAAAATAAAGGGTTACTGACTTTAGTTTTGTGAAAATAGAACAAAGATTTACTCATTAATAACAGAAAGGAACTAATTATTTCATAAATTGCTTTTTAGATAGAAAGCTATTTAAGTTTGCTAAAATTTAGGAGTTACTAAATCTTTAGGAATTCTCATTTACTCATAACTTTTTATTTAGCACTTAATTTTTACCAGACACAATCTTTTGTGCTAGGTATTATATCAGTTAACAAAACAGAAATTCCTAAACTCTTGGGCTCATGTCCTAATCAGTAAAGAGAAATAGCCAAAAGTAGTGCCCTACGTGAAAGATGATAAAAGTACAAACATATATGGTTTTAGTGGAAGTAGTGTGAAGTGATTAAATGCTGAATATATTGTAAAAGTAGAGTCAACAAAATTTTCAAATAAATTTGTTTAGGATGAAAGTAAGCAAAGGGTGTCAGGCAGTATTCGAAATCATTGGTCAGAAGTAAGTGAAAGGATGAAATAGTAAGATTGGGAAGAATAGGGGTAAAAAGCAGGAAGTGAGTGTGAGGTGATATAGCAGATGCTACTTGTCCCATGGTCCCGCCACGGCTTGTAGTATGTTACTTGTTCCAAAGTCCTGCCACGGAAGGTTTCTGCTCCAGGCAGATACCGATAAGAAGTCTCTTGTACAAAAATGTAGCAGAGTCAGATATGATAATATGGAGAAAATTATATTAATAATTAAGGCAGTTGGAGAGGATGTAGCTGGAATCTCCTGAATCCTACAGCCAGCACTTTACTTTTATAGAAACTTTAAATAAGGCATCATAAATGCTGATCAAACACAGAAGACACAGTCATGCGACAAACTTAGAGGAAGGAAGGGTTAAACATTACCGGGTGTAGAAGACATCGAAGACCGCACTCTATCAATTCCATCAGGTCTCTTGGAATTTGTCTGCTTGCAGACAAATCCCACTCCACCAAATACTATATACCCAGCTTGAGCCGGTCCAAGATGTTAATCTCAGTGTGCAGTTCTAAGATGGCTCTCAAGAAGGTGATCATCAGACACCTAAGTAAATTCAGTGAGTGGGCAGTTGTTTTCTACATTATGACCTTCAGAGAAGAGGTCAGGCCTGGAGGTTTTAATGTGGGAGACATCAGTATAGATGCTATTGAAAGCCATGGGCTTTGGTTAGATGGCAAAGTGTAAACAGAGTAGAAAATAAGGCAAAGGACTGAGCACTCTTTTGCTTTAACATTGGAAAATTAGGGAAGAGCTAAAGTATAGGTTGAGCATCCCTAATCCAAAAGTCCAAATTATGAAATGCTCCAAAATTTGAGCCAACATGGTATCACAAGTGGAACATTCTGCACCTGACTGCACATGATGGACCACAATCATAACATAAATACAATAAAAATGTTATATAAATTCATTTTTAGGCTATGTGCATAAGATGTATAATAAATATAAATGATTTTGGTTTAAAATGTGGGTCCTACCATGCCGGGCGTGGTGGCGCACACTTGTAATCCCAGTACTTTGGGAGGCAGAGACCGGAGGATCGAGGTTCGCAGCCAGCCTCAACGCGCTCTCTCTCTCTCTCTCTCTCTCTCTCTCTCTCCCTGCCTCTCTCTCTCTCTCTACCTAGTGAGGCCCTCTGCAACTTCGTGAGACCCAGTTTCAAAATAAAGCATAAAAAAATAGGGCCGGGGGTGTAGCGTGGAGGTAGAACGCCCCTGGGTTCAATCCCCGGTACCGCAAAAAAAAAAAAAAGTGGGTCCCACCTTGAAGACATCTACATATATATATGTATATATGTATATATGTATATATGTATACTATATATTCTACATATATATATATATATTCTACATATATATATTCCAAAATACATATAAAAATTACAATATCTGAAATACTTCTGGTCCCAAGTCTTTCAGATGAGAGAAAATCAGCTTGAGGTAGTGAACATGATTGAGAAGGAATATCCAGGGAAGTAGGAACAAAACAGGACAGTGTATCCTGGAAGTTAATAGAGTAATCTGTTTTTCCAGTTGCTGCTAATAGGGACATTATCACAAGGACTGACACTTGGTAATTTTAGCTAATAGTATGGAGGACATTTGTGACTTTCCTAAGAGCAATGGCAGTGGAAAGGAGGAAGCTCTGGAATAGTCAGAACTCAGGAAAGGGATAGAACAAAAAGTTCCCTATTTACCAGCTAGACCTAGAGCCTTTGCCCTGTGCTAGAAACACAATGATAAACTGTTGTACCATCCCCTTTCCTCAGCTTCTATAGCTCACCTCCCTTCTGCAAAAACTTGTTTTTCCACCTTCTCTAAAATAAGTGATTGTACTCATTTTTTTCAGAGTTATCTTTATAATGTTACTCTTCATTCCCTGAAATAATAGAATTATAAGAGTGACTGGATTTAAGACACTTCACAAAAGAAGAGATACAAATGGCCAGTAAATATATGAGAAAAGTGTTCAACACCATTAGCAATCAAGGAGATGCATATCAAAAACTACACTGAGATGCCACCTAACCCCAATTAGCATGGCAATCATCGAGAATTCAAACAACAGTGAATGCTGGTGAGGATGTGGGGAAATAGGAACACTTATACACTCTTGGTGGGATTGCAAATTAGTGTAGCTGTTAAGGAGTTCAGTGTGGAGATTCATCAGAAAACTGGTAATGGATCCACCATATGATCCAGCTATACCACTCCTGGGTATCTTTCCAAAGGCACTGAAATCAGAATATTATAGTTATGCAGGCATATCTATGTTCATAGCAGCACAATTCATAATAGCCAAATTATAGAACCAACCTAGGTGTCCATTAACAGATTAATGGATTATAAAAGTATGAGATATACACACAATGGAATTCTATTCAGCAATAAAGAAGAACGAAATTATGTCATTTGCAGGAAAATGGATGGACTTGTAGAATATTATGTTAACTGAGATTATCCAGTCACAGAAAGTAAAGGGGCATGTTTTCTTTCATACGTGAAAGCTAGGGAATACTTGGGACACAAGAGGGACGTTAGATAATGAAAGAGAAACCCCAGTGGAGCAGGTACAGGGGATCTAAGGAAGTTCTACCTCTGAGCTATACCCCCGGCTCTATTTTTTTATACTTTATTTTGAAATCAGGTCTCACAAAGTCACGGAGGGCCTCACTAAGTAGCTGAGGCTGGCCATGAACCGGGATCCTCCGGTCTCCGCCTCCCAAGTACTGGGATTACAAGCATGCGCCACTACGCCCGGCTATAAATATATTTAAAAAAAAATCTTCCAATATTATTTTTTGGGGGTCTGAGTCTTAATGTCCCAAAGAGTTTTTTTTTCTAAAAGTGGGTGAACCCACATTTGGGTCATAAATGATTACAATCATTATATCTTCTGGTTGGAATGTTTCTTATATCATAAAGAAATGACCCTATTTGTCTCTTCTGATAAGTTTTGGCTTTAAGACTGCTTTGTTGGATATGAGAGATGCTACCTCTGCTTGTTTTTGGTCTCCATTTGCATGGAATATCTCTTTCCATGCTTTGATCTTTGGTCTATGAATATCTTTGCCTGTAAGGTGAGTTTCTTGCAAGCAGCATATAGTTGGGTTGTGGTCTTTAATCCATATTGCTAGTCTATTCCTTTTCATCAGGGAGTTTAGCCCATTGACATTCAGTGTTATTATTTTTTGTTTTTGTTTTGTTTTGTGGTACTGGAGATTGAACCCAGGGGCATTCTACCTCCAAGCTACACCCCCAGCTCTATTTTTTATTCTTTAGTTTGAAACAGGGTCTCACTAAGTTGCAGAGGGCCTCACTAAGTAGCTGAGGCTGGTCGTGAACCCGGATCCTCCGGTCTCACCCTCCCAAGTACTGGGATTACAAGTGTGCGCCACCACACCCGACTCAGTGTTATTATTGAAAGGCGATTTTTATTGCCTGTCGTTTTGAGTTATATTTTCTGTCTCATATAGTGTTATTTCTCCTTTGCTTCATTGCTAATCTGGTTGAATTTGTCCCTTCTCTGCATCTAGTGTTTATTTCTTGTTTCTTCTTTGTATTTTATTTCTTTAAGTATTTTCTCTAGTACTGGCTTGGCAGTCATGAATTCTTTTACTTTCTGCTTTTTTTGGAAGGTTTTTATTTCTCTGTCAATTTTGAAAGATATCTTTGCTGGATATAGCATTCTTTGTTGGAAGTTGTTTTCTTGCATGGTTTGGAGTACATTACACAAAGCCTTCCTGGCTTTCGTGATTTGGATTGAGAAGTTCAGAGGGATTCTTATTGTTTTAGCCCTGAATGTCACATGTCCTTTGCTCTCAATGCAGTTAAGATTTTCTCCTTGGCCTCTATGTTAGTATTTTAATTATTATATGGTGTGTAGAAGTTCTTCTTTGATCTTGTCTTATTGGGGTTCTGAATATCTCCTGTATGTGGATGTCCATCTCATTTTTCATGGCTAGGTAGTTCTCTGATATTATTTCTTTGAAGATGTTTCTAATGCCCTTGGTTTATGCTTCTAGACCTTCTTCAATAGCTTATTATCTGTAAGTTAGGCCATTTTATATTGTTCTCAATTTCTTGAATATTCTGGTCATGATGATGTATTGTCTTCTATATTACATTGATTGTGTGGTTAGTTTTGAATGAGCTATCTTCTAAGAGTGAGACTCTCTTTTCCATGTGTTCTAGTTTGCAATATGTGGAAGCTAGGGGTAATCGAAATATAAGAGAGACTTTAAATAATGGAGGAGAAATCCCAGTGGAGGGATGGAGTGGGACTAGAGGAGGAGGGTGGTAGTGGGAGGGATGGAGAATCTATGAAGGAAACACTTATACTGAAGTTATGTACATATGTGAAATTACCAGTGACAATTTCAATATCATGTATGGGGAAAGGGAGAGGGTAGAGAGGGAGCTGGGTGTGAGCTTACCAAGTACTCTATGCATGTATGTCCCTATCACTATGAACTATACTATGATGTGACTATAATGCACCAATAAAAGTAAATTTTAAGAGGGAGAGAGAGAGAGAGAGAGAGAGAAAGGAATGACTGGATATAGGAGGTCCCCAGATGTCTATATAAGCCACTTACTTATATATAAATTTTTTGGTCATAAATAGAAACAGTTAATCCCATCCTATACATGTGAATTTCCTAGGTCAGTTTCCTTTCATCTTGTATTTACCTCTTTGGCATACTTTTGGAGACTGATAATATAAACAGGATTAGGTAAATGTTTTAAAAAGTATATTTTTTTAATTTTTGAAATTTATTTATTTGTTTTTATACTGTGTGTGTGTGTGTGTGTGTGTGTGTGTGTGTGTGTGTGTGTTGGGGGTTGGTACTGAGGAATGAACCAAGGGACATTCTCCAAGCCACAGTCCCAGCCCTATTTTATTTTGAAACAGGGTCTCACTAAGTTACTAAGGGTCTCACTAAATTGCTGACTATTGCCTTGGACCTGCAATCCTCCTATCTCAGCCTCCCCAGTACTGGTATTATGGGATGGACCATCATGCCCAGCTTATTTTTATACTTTCATTAATTCATTGAAATTATACATCATAGTGAGCTTCAGTGTGATACAAACATAGATGCACACAGCTCTTGGTGTACTTCCCTTCACCTCCCACTCAGCCCTTCCTTCCTCCCCATACATGCTAGCAAAACCAATAGTAATACCTTTATGTATTGCCAAAGCATTATTTGAACTATTTGTCTCTGCAATCCTGCTTTCCTCCCTCCCCGTCTCCCTTCCCAAATTTCCTTCCACTGTTCCACTAGTCTCTCTCCACATTTATCCAACATCTCCTATGTTATCTATTTTCTCTGTAGCTTCCACATATGAGAGAAAACATATGACCCTTGATTTTCTGAGACTGGCTGCTCTCACTTAGTATAATATTCTCTAGTTCTATCCATTTTCTTGCAAATGACATAATCTTGTTCTTTACGGCTGAGTAGAATTCCATGTGTGCATATACCACATTTTTGTTATCTATTCATCTATTGATGAACACCTTTGTTGGTTCCATAATTTGTCTGTTGTGAATTGTGCTGCTATAAACATGGCTATACATGTATTACTATAGTATTCTAACTTCAATTCTTTTGTAAAAATTCTGAAGAGTGGTATAGCTGGATCATATGATGTTTCAATGTCATCTACTTCAGCTACTCATTTTCAAATTTCTGATACTTGTTAATAATCTTTCCACAGCCTCCCATGCATCCAGCACCCCAACACACTTGTATCATTGTAAAGGGTGGTATAACTACAGCCCTTCCAGCTGTCTAAAGCAGATATAGCCTTATCATAAGAGGCAATTTTTCATATAAGAAATATGATTATTTGCTGCACCAAACATTTTTAAATGGTATTCTAAAGTAAAAATTCCATAGAGGCACAGAGGTCTTATCTATCTGCAAGGAAGCATGACATATAGTATGCTTAACCTAGTAAAAACAGAATTATTTGGGTGAATAGAATATAATACTGATGTAGTCATTTGGTAATGAAAAGAGATACTGCAATGCACTTTTCTCTTTATTTGTCTGTGAAAGCTCATTTCAGAGAAAAGTAATTTTAAAAGCTAAAAAGCCAGTTGATAATCATAGCTAGATATTTTCAGTTGGAATGATTTCCTGTGACAGCATGAACATACACCCACCAACATGTCTGTAATAGAAACCATTTCAGAAGACAGTAGACTGCTCCAGACTTCCCAGGGCCTCACAGCAAGGCAGGAGAGGTCTTGAGGACACATACTTTTTATCTGCCTTGAAGACAGACACCCTCCAGTTGTCACCCCATAGGAAATCAGGAAGTATGCTAAACTATCCAGTAACTTGAAATTATATAGCATTGTGCCAGTGAAAATATCTAATATTATGATTTATTTTCGGAGGAGATTGGGGGAAAAGTGAAAGAAAAAAAGTTTAAGGAAGCTGCACACAACATGGCCAAACAGCTGGCTGGTTTTATATCCCAGAAACAGCTTGGGACTTACTATACTTACAAGATCTCTTGGCAAAGTAGCTTGATGAAAATACTGAAGCTGTGAGAAGTGTTCTTTTGCTGAATATTTCATGCAGCTATCACATGGTTTATTAACCTAAATGAGAACATGTACACCAATTTTTTTAATATGTCTTTGTACATGTAAGTGAGGAATTTCTAATTCCTTGTATAGTACAAATGTGACTCACACCATAGTGTTAAAATCAAAGAAGACTTAATCATTTTTGGAAACTTTAAACCTAAATGTGTATTTATTTCCTCTTTTGTTTCAAATAGTATTTTAGGGGAGAACTTGAAAGAAATTTGCACAAGAATTTGAGGGCACAGTTGACTTTTTTGGATGCCAAAATTTATCTTTAGGAGAAACTAGTTTTAGTGCCATTATGCATCTGTTTATTCTTTTAACTTTTAATTTATACCTCTTTACACAATAGAGATAAGAATTTCAAGCATATTTTTGGCTCACCTGCTAGATGCCAGAATTGTAGAATACACGAAATTTACTTTACTTTTAGAATTTCCTGCATTAGAAGATATTTAGTATTTTGAGTTTCAGTATTTTAAGAGACCCACCAATGTGTTGATTATATGAATATATTCCTCATTAGGTATCCAAGTTAGATTCAATTAGCTGGAACATTTCACATTGTGATCAAGAGGCATTTTGAGCCTATTCACTGTGACATCAGAATTAGTTTCTCATCTCAAGAATTTGCTGTATTTCTCTAGTGACTCAAGTAGTTTATTGGCAGTCCGTTTGTAAAATTCTCATGGGAATTATATAAATGCAGGATGTTAGGAATGGAAATACATATCATTGCTTCTCCTGTCAAAACATGTAATTACCGCACATGATATATCATCCTGCAAAAATGGATGAAAAATCCAGAGGGTGACCTCAAGCTTCCCAGTGCACACATGGATTGCCCTGTACCTGAACATCTCTCACCCTGGCACAGACCTCCAGTGTATATATGTGGGTACCAGTGTTTCAGTTCAAAACCTACTACCCAATTTCAATTTCTTTAACAATTTTGATTTGACTTAATTTATTGCATAGATAATAATCCATTTACATAGTGTACGAAAGTGAAAATACTTCTTCTTTTCAGTATATTAAGAATTCTGTTTTTTTATGATTGCAGAGAATTCAATATATAGGTATATAATTTATCTAACTGGTCTCATATTGATGGATATTGGGTTATTTCTGGACATTTGCTATAACCAAAAAGTGCTGAAAAGATAATATTGCCTTTGTCCATTCAAACTGTTTTAACAGAGTTCCATAGATTGGGTGGTTTGTAAACCACAGAGATTCATTTCTCACAGTTCTGGAGGTTGGATGTCTGAGATTAATATGTCAGTAGGGCATGGTTGGGTTATGAAGACTTTCTTCCTGGATTGTAGCCTGCCAAATTCTCATTGAATCTCCACATGGTCAAAAGAAAGCTAGTTCTCTGGCTTCTTCTTGTAAAGGTACTAATATCATTCATTGAGGGCTCTATCCTCATGACCTAATTATCTCCCAAAGGCTCCCCTTCCAAAATCCCTCACACTGCAATTAAAGATTCAACATATAAATTTTGGGGGGTCAGGGAATAGAAACATTTGCTACACTAGCTCTATTCAATCCATAGGTAATATAATATTTACACTGTTTTATGTCTATACAATAATTTACAAAATAGAATTGCTAGATCAAAAATCCTGTGCATTTTTAATTTTGATAGTTATTGCTAAACTGACTTTATAAGCCTTTTTTTTTTTTTGCGGTACCGGGGATTGAACTCAGGGGCGTTCTACCTCTGAGCTATACCCCTGGCTCTATTTTTTATCCTTTATTTTGAAATCGGGTCTCACGAAGTTGCTGAGGGCCTCACTAAGTAGCTGAGGCTGGCCGCAAACCCAGATCTTCCGGTCTCCGCCTCCCAAGTACTGGGATTACAAGCGTGCACCACCACGCCCGGCTTTATGAGCCTTTTTGTCTTTGTATATGCATACCTCTCAGCATAACAGATGTGCCTATACCCCTTCAGCTTACCATCAGAGTATGTATTATCAATATTGGGGAGTTATGTCAGCCTAAAAAAATGAGGAAAAGTTTATCGGTGTGCTTTTTATTAGCATTTATCTTAGTATGAGTGAGGTTCAGTATTTTATAAATAGTTTAATGTCTTTTTTGTCCATTTCTGTGTTGTGGTATTGGTCTTCTTCCTTGTTGATTTTTAAGAGTTCTGTAGGTATTTATAAGGTTCTGTAGGGACATAGTTCCTTTATTTTTTTAAATTTTATTGGTGCATTGTAATCATACATCTTGATTAAGTTCAGGGTGGTAGAGGCATCCATGAATACAGCACTATTTAGCCCTCCCTCAGTTCCCACCATATATTTGTGAGAGGAATTTTGTTTTTAATTCTATCCAATGGTTTATCCTTCATTAGAATTCTCTGCTCTGGAGATAGGCCTTTGAGAGCATGTTGGCTTCTCTCTGGCTTTGGAGAGAAGTTCCTTGGCAATGTCTCCATTTTTACATGAAAAATGGTCTGATTAGGTTATATTTCTTTTGGTGTCAATTTCAATAAATTACTTTCCTAAAAAATTACCCTTTATCCAGCTTAATGTATTTTTATGCAGTATATTCTTCATAAAGTGTGTTATATCCCTGGTAAATTTTTGTCTTCTTGGTCTATCAATTACTAAAATATAAATAAATCACAACAACAAAAATCCAATCTATTGAAATTTCTTACTGTGAGCATTGATTTGTCTAGCTATCCTCATAATCTATCAATTTTTGCTCTCTTTATTTTATTTAAAATCTTTTTTTCTCTCTCTCTCTATAATGATTTCAAGGTCAGAATAATTTTAAGTTCCTGACAACTTTCTGCTTTTCTCAGATTTTTTTAAACTTTTTTAACCAAGTTTTATGGTTTCCCACAATATACCAGATTCTTAAATAATTTAGGATATAGTAATTTTCAGAAAAATAATAATTGAGTTGGGAATTTATAGAAATCCTAGGAAGTACTACATGACCTAATGCCTTGGGACAGAGGAATACAGATAATTATAGTATGTGGTATAGAGAACAATTAAGATATGAGAAAATGAATTGCATGCATATTAAAAGGAACATAAAATGCCTCAACTGCTTCACTGTGTTCCAGTGAATAAACATGAACCTGCATCTTCCTAATTGGGAGAACAGGGATGTACCTTTATTTTTCTAATAAAAAAAGAAACAAACAGAACCAAATATTTAATTTTTGTAAACCTAATTGCTAAATTATTTTCTGCACTGTGTAGATTCACATTTCTTTGATCAATGGGAGACCAAGCGCCGACGATCCTTCCCCTGAACTGCTGGAATTCACCTCGGCTCGCTATATTCGCCTGAGATTTCAGAGGATCCGCACCTTGAATGCTGACTTGATGATGTTTGCTCACAAAGACCCAAGAGAAATTGACCCCATTGTCACAAGAAGAGTAAGTTATGACAGATCACATTGGAGGCTGTGACTGATATAGTGCCTATCTTTTTAGTTGTCTTTTAAAAAATTGTTCAGTGATTTCTATGAATGCTTATTATCAAAGATTTTAAAATTCAACAGACTTCTACTTTGTTCAAACCCAAGCTTTGCTACTTATTAAATGCGTAACATTTATCAAACCTTTTTAACATTCTTAAACTTTAATTTCCACTTTTGTAAAATGAGTATCATAATGTCTAGTTCATAATTTTTTTGTGAGGACTAAATTAGTTTTTGTCTGTTTAAATGATCTGTACTATTATTATAATTGGCTTTGGTAAGTTACTACTGAGCACCAGGGTCTTTGAAACATTTTTGGCCACAACCCACATTAAGAAATGCATTTTATATGATCATCCAGTATACACACACACACACACACACACACACCACACACTAAAATGTACATAGAATCAGCTGATGTTCTTATGGAACTGTAGATTTTATTCAGCAGGTCTAGGGTAGGGCTGAAATTATATAATTCTAGAAAATTCTAGGATAATGTCAATTTGCTGGCTTTCAGATCATCTTGTCTCATTAAATATTGTGGTTTTATAATTCATTAATGAATAATGAGCCATAGTTTTAAAAAAATCAGTGCTGTAGGGGAAAACTGATTCTACATACTGGTTGATTTTCTTTGTGAATAAAATAATGGAAGAAAACAAAAGGTTAAAGCATTTTTTCAACAAATCTTTGACCAGAGCGCCAGCAGAAGTCTGTCTTCCAGTGTTAAATTAGAATTCGTAGGATTACGACATAGGTGATCAGCTCAGATTGCTATGAGTGATAATTGTGCTTCTACCTGTCTACTCTGTACCTCTGTTATATGCTGCTACATGGCTAAGACATCATTACCAAGAGGTTCAATTCAGCCATAAATCCATGCTAACAAGGTATCTACTTTATGACTAGAGGTCATAAAGAAAGAGGATGGTAGAGAGAGACTAACATTGTTAGACAAAACACTTAGTTCTAGAATGATCCTACAAAGATCAGACCACTACCACCAATTGCCAAATTGCTGAACCTCTAAGCAGACATCACAGTTCTTGAACATTCTCACACTTTTTCTCTCCTCATTACTTAAATTCCCCATGCCTTACCTCTGGATCATCAAAAAAAAAACCTTTATCCCCACAAAACCTATGTCAGATGTTTTAGTGTCCGATATTTTCCAAACCTGAGACCATTTTATCTTGGTTTTATATTTCAACATCCTGTCAGTTGCCTTATACAGAAGTAATCATTATTTTTTAGCAATGTTTAGATTATTTGCATGTTTAAAAAATGACTCTTTAATTCTAATTTTGGCATAACTTAAAAATATACACTAAGGAAGACTGAATAATATTGAAGTGAAATTTATTCTTCCATGACAGTATATCTATCATGGAAAAAAATCAATGAAAATAAATTAGTGTTGCTTTTGTCATCTTTTGCAGGAGCCAGAGTAGGAGATGGGGTACACATCTATTATTTATTGCTGCATTGTTCTTGAACCTTTAAATAACTGCAGTACATGTCAACATATAAGTATGTTTTTTAAAAATGCTCAAGTTCAATAAACACTAATTGTGAATTTAAATATATAAAAATAGGATATTGAATTTCAGCTCTTGGTTCTGAAGCAAATCATTATACAAATTATATTTAAAATCAATTTTCCAATTTTAAAAGCATCTACAAATATTACCGTGCCAGCTTTTTGAGAAAACAACTCCATTTGTAACTATATCATTAAGTGATGAAGTTAAGTGAAAAGGATATTTTTATATTACCCAAATACCCTTACTAGTTCCATTAGTCCAATGTACAGGTATAGCAAATGAGATAACATATCAGAAATATTTTAAAAGATACTACATGTAAGCAACAAAAATAAACAAAAGGAAAAAGATGAAAAAAATAGGAAAAAGGGATTTCTAGTCAGGGAACTCGGATTTTTATCCACATACTTATTCTTGCTAAATCTAGTATTTTTTTCACATGTTAAATTGGAATAATAGAGTTATCTTCCTCTGAGAGTGTTACCTGGGTTCCATATGATAATGTAAAGGGCTCTGTTAATTATAAAATGGTACATACATATTAATTAAAATTTTAATATTAGTCTAGCTTTGTAATTATGAATAATCTTTTCTAAAAAACTGGTAGATTAAAAATAATTAGGATCACAGCCTTGAATTAACTTCAAATAAGAAAATAATTGTATGGACATTTTAGCATAATAAAAAGGCAAGTATTCTACATGTCAAACTTCTGGTTACTTTCTATTTCCTCTTAAGTTTGTGTAAGAAATATTGTTATCAGCACAATTTGCCCTAAATTTGTTTGTTTTTAAATCCAGCAAGCCCACATATGATCTGTGAATACCAACGTTCCTGTGGTCACAATTAGACAGTTTTTCTTTCAAGAAACTATGTAAAACTTTTATGGAGACTGATTATCCTTAGCCCTGGATAAAAACTGCTCTTAGCAATGATTACTCCAGCATGGACTTTGTACTGCCTGTGGGAAAGGAATTTATGAAAGGCCCACCTAACACAAATCGCAGCATTCTTTCTTTGGGCTACAATTACAAAGCAAGAAGTTACTTCATCCATTCTGTGATCCTTCACTTGTCCTCAGTAAACACAAGCATGCTTCCGACTAAGGATAGAAGCAGAAAATAAAGTTTCTCACTGAATGTTCCCCTTTTTTACCTTCCCCTCGCAGTCATCTTAACAGGATTTCTCTCTGGATTGATTTTTGCAGTATTACTACTCAGTCAAGGACATTTCAGTTGGAGGGATGTGCATCTGTTATGGTCATGCCAGAGCTTGTCCGCTTGATCCAGCAACAAATGTATGTATATTTATAGGATGCTTACACAAAATGAAGTGCTGAACGGTAAAATGCTGCATGAGAGGCTTTGCCGACAGGGAACGCTGTGAATGGGTGTCAGGTCTCCACTTTGACGGTGTAACAGAAAGCCGTGCCCGGGTGAAATAGAGCTGGCAGTTAAGATGATAGACTTTGAAGTCAGCCATCACATTATCAGAAAACAGATTACTTTTTTTTTCCCCAAAAAAGGTTCCAAACTGGTATCTATTTTGAAACCTCTCTAGTTATGACAGCCTGCTGCATGATTTAACTTTAGAGAATGTTTACCATCAATCATCCTGTCCATTTCTTTTAAAATTTTTAATCAAAAAATTAATTCAAAAAAATGAAAAAAATGTTCATGGAGGTAAATATATAAATGGCCATGGAGCTGAAGGTGAGATAGAGCGGGGGCAATAAAGAGTGGGGAGGAAGAAAGAATTCAAGAGAATGTTGAAACTGCTAAACCAGAAAATGCTGGAAGGCTTTTGAGTAAGTTTTTTCATCAGTGACAGTGTTTTAGGTGAATACAACATAAAAAAGAAGGTAAATAAGCATTCATTTTTTCCTGTCATAAACAAACTGGTAAAATTAAAAATCAACTATTGTGCTGAAAATGGAAGAAATAGATTGAATAGTAAGATTAATGAATGTTGGTGGGACCATAGTTGATTTTTTTGTTTTGTTTTGTACTATATTTTTTGTCTCTATGTAAACTGTACCACAAATGGCATTATGCTCAACCCTAGTTTCCTAGTGTTAACTCCTGGGAAGATTAAAAACCCAGCCATATTTTGCTGGACAAGGTTGTAGTGTTGCTAGCTGCGTGGTTCTCTATCAGGATGAGTAGTGTTTCCCAAGCTTTTCAGCCATGAGGAAGCCCTAGAAAGGCAGTTCCATGTGTTGACTCAGGACTGCACGTGGAGCACACACAGGCAAGGGACCTACACTGGGACACTAGAATTCTGTTCTTCCTCTGCCCCTCAATGCATGTTTGGGGGAATCAACTCTCTCCTCTTTTGCCTCATTGAAAAAATGTTAACAACACTTTGAGGAGAAACCTTCAAATAGACATATCTGACCCAGAAAACTTGCAGATCCCAAAGGAGAATTCTGTCTTCAAGACCACCCTCTACTAGCCGGGCGTGGTGGCGCACGCTTGTAATCCCAGTACTTTGGAAGGCGGACACCGGAGGATCTGGGTTCCCAGCCAGCCTCAGCTCTCTCTCTACCTGTCTCTCTCTCTCTCTCTCTCTCTCTCTCTCTCTTTCTCTCCTTAGTGAGGCTCTCCGCAACTTCGTGAGACCCGGTTTCAAAAGAAAGTATAAAAAATAGGGCCGGGGGTGTAGCGCGAAGGTAGAACGCCCCTGGGTTCAATCCCCGGTACCGCAAAAAAAAAAAAAAGACCACCCTCTATTGGGCCTGGCTTCCAAACCTAAACCCAGTGATTCCAGAACCACCCCTAAGCTGGTGGCAAACAAATGTTCCCACCAATTCTGCCCAGGCTCACAGGAATTTCGCATTTAGGACCCAGTCTAGATGTTTTCTTTCCCTCATAATACCTTTCAGGGGGCGCCCCTCCTTTGTGGTTCTAAATAATGCTCAAAGTGTCTTCCCTCCCGCTCTTTGTGGCTAGAAATCACGCTGCGAGTGTGAGCATAACACGTGTGGCGAGAGCTGCGATCAGTGCTGTCCAGGATTCCATCAGAAACCTTGGAGAGCTGGGACTTTCCTGACAAAAACCGAATGTGAAGGTACGTTCTCCAGAAGCCAAATGCCTGAGTCATTTTTTCCTTCCCTGGGGACCCGCGGTAATTGAAACACATGGTACTTTTAGGTAAGCTTGTTTTTCCATTTATAATTTTATTCAAGGAAAGAGCTGGTAAACTCTTCATCCTGCTCTTAGTCCCTCAGCTTTCCAGTTTTTTTTTTATTTACCAAATATCTATGAATTTACCATTGGTGAGGATTATGAGGAATATGTAAAAGCATACTACACACTCATTGTCATCAGGATGAGCCTGATGGTTACAGCGTAATATATGGATAGACTAATGGAAATGAGCTTTAAATAAAACCTAGACTGTAGAGACAGTAGCCTTCTAAACACATATACTTGCAAAATGTTTCTGAAACATGGGTTAACATTAGCTCTTTCTAGCTGTTTCCTTTGTAGCCCCGTCTCTACCCTACCCCTTTCATAGTAAATAGCCTATAAATGCTCATTATCTAGCAAAGGGAGGGAAATCAGGTGAGAGATTATTTACATGTGTTAGAGCCAGGTTATTAGCAGAAAAAAAATTCATCGTTTAGGATTTGTCAGTTATACTTATTAAGAATAGTGTTTGGGAATAAAAATTGGGAATGGTACAAGAGTAAAAGGTGACAAAGAAGGCAAGAGATGGAATTTGTGGGAAATTAATATCTTTTTTATTTACTGACACATAAAAGTTTTACTTATTTTTGGGGTACCATGTGCTGCTTCAATCCATGTACACATTGTATAATGTTCCAGGGTGAGCATGACCATCTCCTGAAAATTTTAAAATTTCTTTGAAAATATTTAAAATACATTCTTATAGCTTCTTTGAAGCATATAGTAGTATGTTATTACTTTCTATAGTTACCCTACTGTGCAATAGAACACTAGAACTTGTTTCTTCTGTTTAAGTATAACTTAGTATTTGTGTTACTCAGCTTTCTGTTGCTGTGACAAATACCTGTGGAAAACAATCCCACCAATGCAAAAAAAGGGGAGGAAAGATTTATTTTGGCTCATGGTTTCAGTTCATGGTCAGTTGGCTCCATTGCTTTTAGGATGGTGGCAAGGAAGAAATATCATGGTGGAAAGGATTGCCTAAGGGAAACTGCCCACCTCGTGTCAGCCAGGAAGCAGAGAGAAGGAGTAAGGGGCTAGGGATAAGATACACCATTCTAGGGCACACTGATAATGACCTGCTTCCTGAAACTATGCCCAACTCCTATAGTTTCCATCACCTTCCAATAGTTCATTCAATTAGGAGCCCACCAATAGATTAGACCATTGATGAGACCAGATCCCTCATGATCCAGTCACTTTCCAAAAGCCCCACCTCTGAACATTGCTGTGTTGGGGACTAAGCCATCAACACCTGTGAGGGGCATTCCAGATCCAAAGTATAACAGTATTCATTGACCAACCTTTCCCTGTCTCTCCCCCTACTCTTCCCAACATGTGGACCGCATCCTACTCTCAACTTTCATGAGATCAGCTTTTTTAGATTCCACAGTGAAATCATGGGGTATTTTTCTTTCATTGAAAGGCTCATTTCATGTTAACATGATGCCTTTCAGTTCCATTGATACGATCATGAATGGAAAATTTTATCCTTTATATGGATTAATAGTATTCCTTTGTGTATGTATTCCACATTATCTTTATTCATTCATCAACAAATGGACATTATATTGATTCTATATATTGGCTATTGGTAATAGTGCTGTAGTACATGGAGCTTTATATGTCTCTTTGACATGCTGATTAGTATTACACAAAAATATTTTAAGATATAGATTCTGGATAATAGCAATAATTTAGAGCTACTCATACTCAAAGTAGAATTAGCAATAATCATTAATATTAACTATGCCATAGCAATTATTGGACATTGACCACCAAAAAAAACAAAATCTGCCAGTAATGAAAAATAGTAAAATGACTGGCTATACAAATATCTTAACAAATACTCATTTGTACTTTACATCATCACTATAAATATAATGTGATTGTCTATAGGAATCTAGAGGAATATACCTAAGAAGTGTGGTAGACTTTATAGCTGAATATGGCTCACTGGCTCAACATGGTGACAGAAATTCTGGAGAAACCTGTGCTCAGTCCACAGAAAGACCTAGATATAGACTTCTGATGAACTGTAAACCCAAACTGGCATGAAGTTCAATATTTAAGTGTGCCAGTCCTAACAATATATGGACTTGAAAACAGTCTTGGTAGACATTTTAAACTAATACCAACCATATATTTTCATTGACTACAAATCAATTCAGCTCATATTTGTCATGTATTGCATATCAGAAATGATAGGTCTTTAAAACTATTGAATCACAGTACATTTTATCTGAAAATATTCCCCAACCACAAAATATATTTCTCCTTTGGATTAAGATGGTACATGTGCTATGAATGTTTTGAGTCCCTTCTTTTTCTGCATTTATATATTGTCTTTTGATTTGTGTATGACTGCTTGTAAAGATGTTTGGATTAGAAATCTCGCATCATTACTAGTACTAGTGCAGAGGCATGGACTACCACTGAATGGTCACCTACCACTGTAGGGGATAACCGTATGCCTAGCCTTTGCATGTTTCACACAGTTACTCCCAACCTGGTTTTAGCTCATCCCTCAGATTCTTCACAGCTCCTCTCATAGGGAGCAGACATTCATTCCTAAGGGTGACTGTAAATGAAATACCATGCAGGGATATTTGCTCTCATACATATTTAAGTTTTAATTAAATTTCTCTTCTGATTCTGGAAGATGAGCAATCACAAGTGGAAGCAGCATTTGAGGGTAGGGATTCTTCCTGTTGCTTCTGATATTATATCACACAGTTACAATTATGTAATGTTAAGTGGATTTGCAAAATCCTTTACTTCTCTTTCCTTGTGTCCTTGTTTAAACAAAAAAGAAAAAGGATAGATCAACTTGTTAGCAATAGAGTTAGACCAACCAAAGCAAAAGATTTCCACTTGTTATTTATATTCTTTTAAATATTGGAATTGAAAATTGAAATTTTATTTTTCTTTGTAGGAGAGAAGGTAGGTTCTATTTCCAAACTGAAGAATAAACATTTTTAAAATCCTGAATTTAAAGATGGGCATCTTAACCATAATATTTTAGATAAGCATCACACTTTTGGCAATGCATGCATTCCTAAAAGTTTATATGAATTTTTTTCTTTTCTAAGTTGAATTGTATTCCAATGAACTTAATATTTAGAAAATTCTTTCATGGCATGATAAATCCCTCTATTAAATGGATAATCATTTTCTACTTCATTTGTTTTTTATCTGTCTAGCTTGCTTAAGGCAAGATATGCCTCTAAAGAGAAACGATTATTCATTCCATTACTAAGCCTTAACTTAAAGATCAGTTTCATAGCACATGTCTTGGACATTCTGCTAACTAACAAATTTCTGCTGACACAGCAGAAAATGGCTCTTTGTTAATAGGTGCTATCCTTGTCCTCTGAGGCTATGGACAGAGGTAGGCAGGGTGCCGTTGATAGACAGCAACCAGGACTGTAGGTAGGGGTCCTGGCTGCAGGGAATATGAATAGTATTGCTTAGGCATCAGTGTTCTGTCTACATTAGCTCATAGTTAAAAATAATCCCAATGACACTGATTCTAAGTAGTGTGAGAATGAATTTGCATTATACTTTATATCCCTCTGTATATACTGGCATCAGAAATATTCACTGTCTTTTGAAACACATTTTTAGAAGAGGATGTTTTTAAATATTCTTTTGTAGTATACTAAAGATATTAAGCTATTTATAATGCCTAGAGATTTATATTTATTACTATGACTTCCCTAGAATAAAGTTTGAAACTATTAGTATAGCAAAAATACTATATTGTAAATCAAAAGTCAGCAAATTGGGGAAGACATTTAGAACATCATGGTAAAGAGATAATATGCTTAATATTTAAGAGATCATACATAACAATAAGAAAAAAATGATAAACCTGTTAAAAATGAGCAAATATCAAAACAGGTACTTCTAAAAATTGACTTTTGCAAGCCAAACAAAAGATGATCACATTCATGATTTGAGAAAGTACCAATCAAAACAATGAAAATATTTTTTGCACTTATCTAAGTAGGCATTCATCCACTCAACAAATTCTTGAATACTTACTATGTCCAGGAATGGTATTAATAGGGTGGATAAGACAAAATATTGGTGAGGCAATGGGGAGATAGTTTCATCATATCTACTGGGAAAACAGTAATTTAACATAGCATTTCTGGATGGGAATTTTTCAAGCTCTTAAAACTTAAATTTTACATGGCTTTGACTAAAACTTAGACTTCTAAGAATATAGCTTATAGATGTACACATGTAGTTGTACAGGACATCTGATCACAGTCCTTATATTTATTATTCAATTACTACTACTACTACAAGCATTTATTGAGGTAAATATTTAGTATGTCTCTGGCATTCTTCTAAATATTTTGCATTTGCAAAACAGTTATATGTCAGTATAACTCTTCAATTTTCTCTTCAAAGTCACTCAACTGACAAACAGGAAGCAGTTTAACATTATAGACCTTACATATATTCCCAGTATATATGCAATGTTATTTGTATGGAGAAACATGGAAACAATGGAACTGTCCATTCATAGTGACCGGGTGCATACTTTCATTCAAGGTTCCATTAGGAGCACCTATGCTAGTATGGAAAGAACAACACAATTTACTGTTAGTAAAATCAAACAGTTCAGGCTGGGCGTGGTAGCACACGCTTGTAATCCCAGTACTTGGGAGACTGAGACAGGAGGATCACAGATTTGCAGCCAGCCTCAGCAACTTATTGAGGCCCTCCACAACTTAGTGGGACCCTGTTTCAAAATAAAAAATAAAATAGGGCTGGGGGTGTAGCTGAGAGATAGAATGCCAGTGTCCCTAGTTTTAATCCCCAGTACCACATACACACACAAAATCCAAAATCAAACAGTTCAGAAAAGTGTATAAATCTTCCCCCCTACAAAATTAAAAAAAAATTTAGCTGTCTGCATATGTGTACACCTGTGTGCGCACGCGTGCATGTACGCGTGCGCTCGCGCACACACATACACACACACACACACAGAGCAATGTAAGGACAGGTAAGAAACTCACCATCTGAATCAGGAATATTACTCTGCATAAACATCATTCTCCAGTTCCATCCTGACAGAAATTCCACATATTTTTTGTGGCCTTCCGTAGTCCTTTCTGGGCAAAATAATTTTCCACTGCTTTGATATCCTATAATGCAACATGAAAAAGACAAGGAGGATGAAGAGCAGGACAAATCAATTGAGAACTTATTTATAAGACATTATGCTAATGGTTTTACATGCATTATCTCACTTGATGCTTTTAAATATCCCTATCTGGTAATTACTATTGACTACCCTATGTTTTATATAGAAACTGAGTCTTAGTAAAATTAAGAAGTTCCCTGCATCCCATGATTACTAATTAGTGGAGAGGACATTCAAATCCAAGACTGCCCAGTGCTCTCATTTCATCCTGATTCCTTGACACCTGCCAAGCATCCTACTTCACTCACAGGTAGAACATGGTTAGGAGTGCAGATTCTGGAATGTAGTTTCAGAATTTGATTTCTAATACCACACGGGTTATCTTTTATAAGTTACTGTTCTTCTGTATGACTTGGGTTCCTAATATATGAAAACAGGTTTATTTAATTAAAATCCATTGTAACAAATATAAAATGATTAGAGGAGAGTCTTGCATATTAAGAAAGTAAGTTTTAGTTATTAGTAAAAGAAATGAATTATATTCTACCTGTTCTTTTTTTACCCATAGGATCTAACACAAAGGTTCACATGTGGTAATTATTCATTACAGATGACCTGGTTGTTAATCATTCAGTGCCATTATTCAAAAATTCTTCATGTGTGATAATAGGAAATTGTAGGCTGAACCATATGAATCAAATCATTTTACTTTTATAAATAAAAAATCTGAAATATTATGTTTCATAAGACTTAGTTTAATTTACATGTTTTAATTATTTTCAAGTTTCATTAAAAGCATGTGAATTTATTAATATATCCAATAAATGCAAATACTTTCTAAATATGTCTATATATGCTAAATGTATAACAAAAAATAATTTTTAGATATATCTGAAACCTGAAACTAATGTTTACTAACTTACTGTTTCCTGATGTAGCATGCAATTGTCATGGAAAAGCTGAAGAATGTTATTATGATGAAAATGTTGCCAGAAGAAATCTGAGTTTAAATATACATGGAAAGTACATTGGAGGGGGTGTGTGCATTAATTGTACACAAAATACTGCTGGTATAAATTGTGAGACATGTATCGACGGCTTCTTCAGACCCAAAGGGGTAATGTATACTTTTCTGTCATACAGTGTTATAATAATTAGGAACTTTTCATAAATGAAACTGATATGAATGTTTAAGGATGTGATATAAAACATTTCAATCCCTCCAGAAAGTCCACTATTCCTCATTCCACTCAATCCCATCCCAGAAAAACTGTTCTGACATTTAGAATATGAGCTAGTCTTATCTTTTAGTGAACCACATAGAAAAGAACTCTTACAGTACACTCTAGTTTGTGTGTTTACTTCTTTCCTCACAATGTTTTAAGATTTTCTATGTTGCATGCATAAATAGTTGTTTTTAAAACACTGGTGAGTAATATTCCTCTGCATCATGGTCATTGTCTTAGTCGGCATTCTCACAGCTATAATCCAAAAAACTGACCATGCAATTTAAAGGAAAGGAGAGTTATTTGCTCATGGTTTCTGGGTCAGTCCATGTGAGGCCTGGGACAGTGGATCTCAGGCCATGGCCGCAGGAAGCAGAGAGAGGGAGAGTACATGGCTTCACTCTCACATCATGGAGGCTGGAAAAAGAGAGCAAGCAAGGGAAGGAGGAACCATATACAATCCCCAAGGCTGCACGCCTTCTCCAGCCACACCCTGCCAGCCCAGGCCACCACCCAGATAAATCCATCACAATGGATTGATCCACTGCTGGGATTACAACCCTCATGACCCCATTACATCAACTTCAAACACCAATTTATGGCTCTTCAGGGGCTATTCTCTATCTAACTGTCACAATCATCTTGTCAAAATTTTTAATCCATTATCTCATTGATGGTAATTTGGGTCATTTCCAGTTTTCGATTAACCTCTATAAATAATTTTATACATGTCTTTGTATGATCATATTTTTAATGTATCCTGTGTAACTACATACCTAGGAATAAAATGATTATATCATAGGATAGATATATGTTTACCTTCACGACACACTGCCCTAAGTTTGCCAAATTAGTAATAACATTTTACATGTTCACCTAAAATGTATGTTTTTATGAGTTCTATTTGATCTGATCATCAATAATATATGGGGTTGATGACCTTTTTGAATTTTATCCATTCTAATGGGTGTGGAATGGTAGCTCATTATGGATTCAATGCTCCTTTCAAGTGCTGCTGGCCACTGCTGTATCTCTTCTCTCATCAACAGTCTGTTCAAGTCAAGATATTCTTTTTCATTTTAGAAACTTTCTAATTTTTACTTTTAGAGCATATCTCAAGTAAACTTTCTGGGTGGTATCAAATAATGATTGATATTTACATGGCCAACTAGTTGTTCCAGCACCATATAAAGTAATCATATCGTGTGGAACAATTTTGGCAGCGTCAGTATTATCCATGAATCTATTTGTCTGCCTTTGTGCTAATATCATACATTATCTTGATTGAATTAAAGTTATAAAAGCTTAAAGCTCAGGTATTATAAATCCACCTGTTTTATACTTCATTTTGGGCATTGTTTTGTTTATAGTAATTTTTGTTTGCATTTCACTACAATTTTATAATCAACTTGACAATTATAGAAAATATTACTTGATATTGTTGTTTGAAATCTATATATATATATGGAAAGAACTAATATTGTAATAATGTTGTCATTTAATCAATGTATATAGCCTATCTCTCCACATATATATATGTATATATATTCTTTATTCATAACTATTTTAGTGTACAGATTCACATATTTTTAGTTAAATTTAATCTTCAGGTAGCAAAATTCAGTATCTTGATTTGAGTATTTTCTTTATTTGAGCTTTAGAAGTATCTTCCTTAGTTTCTTGTTTTATTAATTGCATCTCAGGTATAAATGTGGATATATTTTCAAAAACTGCCTGCAGATCATTTGATCTCAAGTATATATACTCCACACTCCTGAATAATAGAGGGATAGATAGTAAAATATCTACTTTCTAGATTTGGCTCTTCAGAGAGAGATAAAAGAAAGTTAATATAAAACACTTACGAGCACCTGAGCACCTCGATGTAATCCCCCTTATGTTCATAATTCAATTTGCTGTTATAATTTCTATTACTTTTTAGGAAAAGTATTTCATAGGCCTTTATGGAAATCAAGTTGGGATAAATTTGATGGTTGGACCTTGACGCAAATCTTAGGCAAAGCCTTTAATTTTATAACAATTTATTTTGTGATTTTTTAAAAAAATGTGTATATATATATATAGAAAAATTTAAAATTTTTAAATGTGGATAAAATTAAATTCAGTATTTTGTTTTATATTATTATAAACAATTATTTTTAAAATAGTTTTCCAATTATTTTAGGCCATTATTAGAAAGATTTTTGAATATCGACTGTGTTCTGTATCCATCCAAAATTCATTTATAGGTGCTCATAGTATTAAACTGGATTCATGAGAAGTGCACACATAAACTGTTGCCTACATATAAATTCAGACTTACACCTTCCTTTGCAATATTTATGCCAATGTTAAGTAAAAATGGTGAAAGCTGACACTTTTATTGTGTTTTCAATCTTAAAGGGAAACATAATAATTCACTATTGAGTATGGTGTGAGTTGTAGATTTTATTTTTATGAATGTCCTTTATCAGATTCAGAAACTTCTCGACTCTTCCTAGGTAGCTGAGATTTTTTTGTAATAAAGAGGTATTGAATTTTGCCAAATGCCTTTCTGCATCTACTGAAATAAATACAACATTTTTCTCCCTTTCTTTTCTTTTTTTTAATTTTTGTGGTACTGGGGATTGAACCCAGGGGAATTCTACCTTTGAGCTCCATTCCCAGCCCTATTTTATTTTTTTATTTTGAAACAGAGTCTCACTAAATTGCTGAGAGCCTTACTAAGTTGCTGAGTCTGGCCACAAACATGTGATCCTCCTGTCTCAGCCTCCCAAGTACTGGGATTACAGGCATGTGCCACCACATCCAGCTTTTCCCGATCTTTCAATGTGATCAATTTGCATTATTGATTTGTGGAATATTGACTCAACTTTGCATTCATAAGTTAAATCTCACGTGGTTATGAAATATCATGTTTATATAGTGGATGATTTTATTTAAGGATTTTTGCATCTTTGCAATAAGGGATATTAATTTGTAATTTTATTTTGTTTTAATACCTTTGTGAGGTTTTTGAATTGGGGTATACTGGCTTTACATAATGAGTTGGTAAATGCTTCCCCTTCCTCTTATTTCTAAAATAATTTGTGAGAGACTCAAGTTAATTCTTTTAAAAGTGCTTGACACATTTTTAGAATAGAATTTCCCAATGAAACTGAGTCTCTTGATTTCTTTGTGTAAAGAAATTTGATAATTAAAGTTTTATTAGTTATAGGGGTAGATAGGTTTTGTATTATTTCATGAGTCAGTTTTGATTCCTTGTATTTCAAAGCATTTATTTATTTTATCTAAGTAGCCAAATTTTTGCCAAAAAGATTTTCAAATATTCCCTTACCTTTCTTAAAGTCTGGGGAAGTCTATACTGATATCACCTCCTTAATTCCTAAAATTTTTAATTTTTGTTTTTTCCCATTTTTTACTGATTTTATGTGAGGTGATCATCAGTGTTCTCAATCTTTTGAAAAACATTTTGTCTCTTTCTGTATTTATTGATTTCTGCTCTTATATTTATTACATTATTTCCTTTACCTGTTTTAAATTTGAATTTCTTATATTTTATTATTTTATCAATAGCGAGCTGAGGCTGGCCGTGAACCCGGATCCTGCGGTCTTCGCCTCCCAAAGTACTGGGATTACAAGCGTGCGCCACCACACCCGGCTCCTCTTTCTATTTTTATATCTTATAACTAGACATTTTGATAACTATGAACTTCTCCATTTTATCTCAAATAAAACTTTAGGTCACAAAGTCAACTTTGTCTCCTATTAATAGACTTACAACAGCTTTTTATACTTACTTTGTATACCTTTCTCAATTTTTTAAGCAGGCCCCTTATAAGTAGAAACATAGGTGGCTGTTGCTTTTTTTATCCTGACAATCACTCATTTTAAACCGTGTGTTTAGTCCATATATAACGTAAGTAATTTGGTTGGGTTTGGCTATGTGGTTTTCATCTCACAAAGTTTTTGTCCTACCCTTTTTTTACTGTCTTCTTGGGACTCCAACTACAGACATGGCTGGTTGTGTGATTGTGTCTTGTAGACTACCGAGACATCACTAATTTAAAAAAAAATATGTCTGTGTTCTTCAGATTGGATAGTTTCTATTCTTCTGGCATTGTGTCATTAGGCTGACTACTTTTCTTCCTGCGATTTCTAATTGACACAAAGTACATCCAGTGAATTGTAAAATTTGAAGAATTTACTTTTCAGCTGCTTGTAGCTCTTATGTATCTCTGCTAGCATACTCCATGCATTCACTCTTATAAATATTATTTTATGTTCTTGGACATATTTGCAGTACCTGCATCAACTTCCTTGTCTGTTCATTTCAATACTGGGGTCACCTCAGGGTCTACTTTTTTCGACTCCTTTTTCTTAAAGAAGGATCACATTTTTCTGTTTCTTTTCATAGCTAACAATTTATATGTTTTATAGAACATCTTGGATAAAGTGATGTAGAGAACCTAGATTCTGTTATCTTCCTTTGAAGATTTTGAATTGTGTTCTAGTTAGTAATAAACTCACTGAGTGATACTTGAAAGTTGTGGAGGCTTGTTTTTATACTTCGTTAGATCAGATGGGTGGAAAGCTCAAGGTGTTTTTATAATATTTCTAACTTGGTTGATTTCAACTACAATTTCTGTTTATTTTATGGTGTGCAGCACCTGGAAACTCTGCTCAGGTTTATTCAGCTTTCAGTCATTGTTTCCACTGTGGCATCTCTTGAATGAATTTCAGTACAAGGATGGGTCAGTTATTAATTTGGAGGTGTTATATAGATTTTGGTTATGTCCCTTTATAAACATGGATATTTTCCTATGTATTTTTTTTCCTTTCAAACATCAATTTCTTCTCCTCTCTGCCTGCTTTTGCTTATTTTCATAGGTTTTCAAATAATTTGATTCATGTATTTTGTCTAGAATTCATAATCATCATCTGATGGTGTATGCATCTTTACAAGACACTCTGCCATAATCAGAACTGGAAGGTTGATCAAGTTTTTATTATCAGTCAAGTAATCAAGTGAATCTGCACTGTATTTGGGCATTTGGATACCTGTAAAAATACTTATGCTAAACTGAATCTTAAAAAAGGCAAACTTTACAAGAACTTAATATTTGCGTAGAAATCTGTGAAGCTATGGAAAGAAATTTTTTGTGCATTGCAACTTTCCAGTTAAGTAATTTATTTCTATGATGATCTTAAAATTGTCTTAAAATTTATTTTAGCCTTATATAATGATCCTTTAATTTTCACATGTATATATTTTATATGTGAAATATTATATGAGGCAGTGTTTACTTAAAGGACTAATTAATCAATAATCATTATTTTAATAAAATTAAATATCTATGTAAAGTAGATATATTTTAGAATCTTATAGGTTATAAGATTTCTTGGCCTATATTATGGATCAGGCACATTTTCCCAACTACCACAAGGCACGATAATGAGTATAAAGGCCTTTGTTTACTAAAGGCTCATCATTGAGGTCAGAAATCATATTTGTAAAAGTCAAAATTTTATCCAAAAAAATTTTTTTGCAATATCTATGGAGGTTTTTTGCTGTTGTTGTTGTTTTATATCTTGGTGATTCCTCTGGGTAGCAGCCTTTCTCTCAATTCCACTCACAAGTTACTACTCATATTTTAAACTTCAGTTTAAATGTCACTTTTTCTGCAAAATAATGCCTGACTTCATTGTGTTGTGGTATTATACCTTCTCATTTGCTCCATGTGTCTATTTTATCACTTAGCATATTTTCCTTAATTAGTTTTTCAACTCTGTTATTCCTATAGTCTAATTTAACACAGGGACCATGCCTCTCATCTGTGCAGTACAGAGCTCTTACTTCACACTGGGGGATGAATGAACATGTCCTGAGGAAATGATGATTTTGAAACTCCTCTGTGAGCTTAGTTGATTCATATATAATAAGCTATGTAAACAACTCTAGGTTTTACATTGTAATTTATATTAGCAAATGAATTTCTACTTATAAATTAAGCTTAGATATATATGTATGTCTCAGTCAACATTCTCACTACCATAGTCCAAACAACTGACCACACAGCTTAGAGGAAGGATGACTTATTTGCTCATAGTTTTTGGAGATTTAGAGGTTCAGTCTGTCAGGCAGGGTCTGCAGAGTTCAGGGCATGGCTGCGGGAAGTGGAGAGAAGGAGAGTGCAAGGGCTCTGCTCTCACAACACAGAAGCAGAAGCAGAGAGAGAGAGAGCAAGTGGGGGTGAGAACCTTATATAATCCCCAAGGTCACACCCCCAGAGACCCCTCCTTAGCAACCAAGTCTGACTTCTAACACTGATACCTTGTTACCATGTGGGCGAGGAGGAAATTCTAAATCCAAACCACCACACTCTGCCCCTGGTTCCCTAAATCTCACAGCCTTGTCACAATCCAAAATACAGTTAGCCCATCTCAAAGAGTTCCATAGTCTTACTTCTAGCATCACTCAAAAGGCCAAAGTCTAATGTCTCCCCTGAGACTCAAAGTCAGCACTTGGCTGTGAGTTTCTGTAAATACAAACAGCCAGTTATATACATTCATCACACAGTGGCACAGAATAAACATTTGCATTACAAAAGGGGGAAATAGGCCATAGAAAGCAGGAATTGAACCAAAACAGCATCAAAATCCAGCAAGGGTAGCATTTCATTCTGCAGCTCCAATTCTGGCATCTGGGACATATAGTGGTGAGATTCAATCTCCATGGGGCCTTGTCAGCCCCGCCCATGGGGCCTGGTTGATTGCAATGTGCAATGTATTGGCTCCTCTAGCCTGTCTCCATGGCTCACAGCTTTCAACCTTTCCTTACCATTGTTCCATGTTTCTGTCATCTTGAAATCTCAGGTGTTTTCCCTGCAACCTTGGCTTTGTCCACACAGCTTCACAAATTGCTCCATTTGTGCCTGCTTTCAGGGATTCCAGCCTTGTCACATGTTGCCTGGCTTCCCCAGCCTTCCCTTGAAATCTGGGGGGAATATTCCATGATCCCTTTTTTTGCAGCAAAGCCAGCGTTACATAAGCACGAGATTGACCACCAGCAGGAAAGGCAGTCATGCCCTCTTTAATCACTGATACTGGACCCTTTTCAATCACCATCTCTGGGCCTGTCTTCATCCAGGCTGCCACTGGTCCTGCCTCCGTTATGGCCACTGTTTCCTCTTTCCTTTCATTCATCTTAATTTCTTCCACAATATCATCTCTCTGAGCCCCAACTTTACACATGCCTTTCTGGACAAAGTGAAAAATCTATAAAGTCTCTCTGCTTCATTTTCTGCTCCCTAAATTCAATGTACAATTCACTGAATGCAGACATCAGTATCCATGATGAAGTTTGGATACTTTTCTGTTTTGAGATTTCCTCTGCCAGCATAATCAGTTCATCATCTCTAAATTTGGCCTTGTGCAAAGTTTCAGGACATCAGCAAAATGCCAGTAAGTTATTTGCCAGAATATAACATGAGTGGACTCTACTCCATTTTCCTATGGAATCCTCTGCTCTCTGAAATTTACTGAGCCCAGTCTTTACTGATCACTTTTCTACCTGGCATTCTGGCCTTTCCGACTTCCTCTCACAAACCAGTTCCAAAGACTCACAATTCACATGGTCAGACTTAAAAATTAGCTGTGACCCCACTTCTCTGGTACTGATTTCAGTCTCAGTCCACACTGTCACTGCCATAATCCAAAACAACTGACCACACAACGTAGAGGAAGTATGATTTATTTGTTTGCAGCTTTTGGAGATGTAGAGGTTCAGTCTATGTCAGACTGGGTCTACAGAGCTCAGGGCATGACTGTGGGAAATAGAGGGAGGGAGAGCACAAGGGCTCTGATCTTACATCGTGGAGGCCAGAAACTGAGAGAGAGAGAGAGAGAGAGAGAGAGCGAGCAAGGGGAGGAGACAACTTTATATAATCCTCAAAGCTGCACCCCCAGGATCCCCTCCTTAGCAACCAAGCTGGCTTCCAACACTGCTGCCTTGTTTCCTTAAGGACTAGGGAGACATTCTAAATCCAAACCATTACAATGTATGAAAAAAACTTATTGGAGGAAAATATGTACATATATGTATATATAGTCACTAGTATTTCAGTATTTTATGGGAAGCTAATTTAGGGCTTGTTTGTTTGGCCTTTTCCTATTCCATCTGGAAAATAAATGTCATATATATAGTATGTAAACATAGTCTAGGTTTGTTTAGCAATATATTCTAACAGTAAAAGCTACTAGTTCTATTAATCATTTACTCTATGCCATAATCATATGAGATGCTTTATATATTATTCTTCCTAATTTTGATTTATATAACATCACTGTAGTTGTTTATATTATCTTTATTTTACAAGAAAATAAATAAATTACACAAGGTTATACAGCCAGTAAGTGGCCACACAGGGATCTGGGCTCAAGTTTTCCTAATTAGAGTTACAGAATTTCTTCTCAGGTTATACAATCTCCTAGAAACCGAAATTTTAGCTTACCTATTTAATAGTACCTTTTTTTGAACATCAAATATAAATTTCTATTTAAGTAATTATACTTTGATCAGTGTGAGAAAGTTCTTGAAGAATACATTTTGAGAAAATTTACATTGCTAATTTTGACTCTGTTTTAATAAGAAAACAATCATGAAGACTTTATTATGGACTATATATTAGAGTATGCTAATCAAATGTTATTTTTCTTTGCTATGATGATGATACTATGGTGACAGAAGACATGCATCTTTAAATAAGTAGGGATTAAAGGCTCTTTTCCTGAAATTTCCTTTACCAAAATTCAGCAAAGGATAGAAAAAGATGACACATGACAAAATTTTGATAATTGTTGAATCTAGGTAACAAATGCTTATTTCATTGTCTTCTTTGTGCATGCATTTAGAAGAACTGGATTTTAGCAATCTCAAATATATTAAAATAATTTATCTTAATTTTTCTCAAAATAATTTACTATGTATTATTAAGCTGATTTGTCCTTAAAAGTTGCTGAATTGAAACATATTGGTGTTTTTATTATGCTCGAATACAAGCATTTTATTATTTTTGTTAGGTATCGCCAAATTATCCAAGACCATGCCAGCCATGTCACTGTGATCCAGTTGGTTCCGTAAATCAAATCTGTGTCAAGGATGAGAAGTACGCTCGACGAGGTGAGAACTGCAGCAGAGCCGGGTTCTGATAAAAGGACAGCGAATGGCTGCATGTGATCATTTCAGAACATTATGCAGTAAATTCCATTCATGTTGTAAATATTCTTAAATCTACCACTGTAACAGTGTTTCCTTCAGGAACCATCTTTTTATTTTCTCAATAACTGGCTTCATGCTTAATTATAATGCTTTAAAGGCAAGAAGTTTAATCATTTGTTTTAACATATATATGTGTGTATGCATGTGGTTGTGTGTGTACATATATACATACTGTCATGTGTCACTTTACTATAGAGATAAGTTCTGAGTAATGTGCCATTAGGTTATTTTATTATTGTGCAAATGTCCTAAAGTGTACTCACATAAACTAAAACTTCAGTAGGTGATAGAATCTTATGGAGACACTGTCTCATATGTGGTCTATCATTGACCAAAATGACATCTAGAGCATAAATGTGTATGTGTGTTTGTGTGTGTATATGTGTATGCATGTGTGTGGTATGGGTATGCATAGGTAGAAAGAAAGAAGGATTGATAGTCTGTGGTGACTATAGGTTTTTTATGTCATTATTTATTGTTTTGTAGCTTCTATGGGTTTTTGTGTCAAATGGCAGCATTCACTGAGGGGCTGTGTGCTACTATGGGAGGCAAATAGAGGAGATCATATATTGAGATGTAGGCAATAAAGCAGAAAGCTAAAAGAGTACATAAAGGACTATAAAAGGTAGTGGTCATGAGTTAAAGGAAAAGAATCTGACATCAATTTAAGTCAAATACTTTGAGCAATGAAATACATGATGAACTCCAAGCATTAAGGAATCGATGCCAACCTAACTCCTCAATAGAAAACATCTGGGAGCTACTTCCAGGGCAGTTGCTTGCCAAGTTTAAGTAGGAAATTCATAAATATACCTGGAACAGTTTCTTTATATCTCAGAGTGAATTCTTGTCTTCTTTGGAAAGACTAATATAAATCATGGCTACAAGGTAGGTCTTTCCCCTTGATGATTTTCGAGTTAAAAGTTGGCAATGTTTCTTTGGCATGGTTTAGTTTACCTGCTTTACTTATAAAACTGTAGGATTATCAGTTTAAGCATTTTATATACAACCTTATATCTTGAAACATTATATAACTGGCATTTTAATATTCAAAATGATAAATTACTGAGATCATTTTTCCTTTTGAGGCCCTTTTCCTGTCTTTGATAACATCTAAATCACAGTATCATTTTCTACATTGTCATTTAACTCCCCCCTTTCAAATAAGTATATCATATGAAAAAGTTATAGAAATAGAAGAGTAGGAAAATAGATGTACAATACAGAGGTAATTCAATGGATACATTAGTATAAACATTTCTATATTTTTGTTATAATGTATAGAGATTTTTGATATTGTTCTTTTTATTTTACATGTGAGTTTTCTCCCAATCTATTAAAATCTTTTCTGAAATCTGTTTTCAGCATATAAATAATAGACTAGAATATGGTTGCGCCATAATTATTTACCCACTCAACTTTATATAAACATTAAACTTTTTCCAAATTTTATGTATTATAACCAATGTTTTAGTGAAGTCCTTTGTATATAATTATTTTGATACATAGTAGAATATATGATTAAGTTATATTTGGTTCTAGATTGATAATTCTTATAAAATTGAAATATAATCAAGATTGCTAATATTGTAATTAGATACATATTATTAAATATAGACCTGAGTTACAAAATTGGCCACATGCTTTTAAGTCATTTTAACATCATCCTTAGTCTGATATGATGGTCTCTTTAGGAAAATCTGAGATGTGATCTGATGGTTTGAACTACTTAATCAAATTGTATAACCCAACAGTACAAAATTTATATTTTTATAACTTATAATACCAGAAGAAATTCTACTTGGCCACCATTAAGGATCCTTTTTTTCTATGGTATTGGGGATTGAACCCATGGGCATTCTACCACTGAGCTACATAGCCAACCTTTTTTATTTTTTATTTGAGACAACATCTTGCTGAGTTATTGTGGGCTAGCCTCCTCCTGTCTCAACCTCCCAGTTACTAGCATTACAGGCATGCACCACCACATCCATATTAGGGCCCTTTCAATGTACTTTTAAATTCAGTTTGATGGCTATTTTACTTATGATTCTCTCATCTGGATTCATAAGTTGCATGAACCATGACTGTGACACCTGCCAGTTGTGCTACCTCACCAAGCCAGTTAATTTCTCTATTCCTTAGTTTCCTCACCTGCAAAATGAGAAAAAAATAATAGGGTTTATGTTTGATTGAAGTTTTGAGTACTAACTGAATAACCCATGTTTTGTGTATAACGCTTGGCATAAAATTACTTCTATTTAATTGTTAGTAGTTGTTGTGAATATTTGTGGTTGTCTTTGTTATATCTTGATATCAAGTTTTCGCTATCTTTATAAACTGAATTGTATGATTCTCCATTTTTTTTTTTTTTTTGCGGTACTGGGGATTGAACCCAGGGGCGTTCTACCTCCATGCTACACCCCCAGCCCTATTTTTTATACTTTATTTTGAAACCGGGTCTCACAAACTTGTGGAGGGCCTCACTAAGTAGAGAGAGAGAGCTGAGGCTGGCGCAAACCCGGATCCTCCGGTCTCCGCCTCCCAAAGTACTGGGATTACAAGCGTGCGCCACCACGCCCGGCATGATTCTCCATTTTTACATACCCTATAAGAGTTTAAAACTTTGAAGCCAAGTGTGGTGGCACAAACTTGTAATCTCAGTACTTGGGAGGCTGAGTCACGAGGATCACAGGTTCAAAGCCAGCCTCGGCAACTTAGCAAGGCTCTCAGCAACCTAGTGAGACCCTGTTTCCAAATAAGAAATAAAATCAGGCTGGGGGTATAGCTTGGAGGTAGTCTGCCTCTGGGTTCAATCCCTAGTACAAATAAATAAATAAATAAATAAATAAATAAATAAATAAATAAATAATTTGAAAACATACTGTAAAATCTAACTGGTATCAAAACATTTTTTGCAGTAATTCTTTGATAATTTGTCCTCTTTGGCATCTTGATTAGTTTTAAGATTTCTTTTTTGATTGCTTTTCTTTTAATTTTCAAATTTTCCATCTTTCCTGTGGCACCCTTTTTATAATTACGTGAATTGCCTTTTAACTAATTATTTATTAATAAGGGAACTACTTAAGGCTATGAATTGACTTTTGGCTACAGTTTTTCCATATCCAATAAGCATTACTAAGTTTATTTTTCAGAACTATTGTATTTTACTAGAAAAAATACCTTATTTGCAGTTAAAATCTTGATTTTCTCTTTTACCCAGGAGTTATTAATGAGAAATATTTATTTATATAATAGATGGATTTTTATAAAATTTTATCATGTTTCAAATTCATAATTTGATATAAATCCAGAAAAGTAATTGATATCATCAAATATTATATATTTTGTACTTTAAGCAATGAACACATTGGTAGATTAGCCAATAAATTTTGGTAAATATTTATATACTATGTAATATATTTAAACATTAGTAACTTCTTCAAATTTTCTGTTTTTTCCAAATTCATCTGTAAATCTTTAAAGTAGTTTGATGTCATTCTCAACTATTGATTACTGAACAATTTTTTTATCTCTAGTGTGTTGATATCTATATTTTTGAACTCATAATTAGTACTTATTTGAAACATAAATATAATGAATAAAATCTCGTTATTTTCATCTTTATCAATGTAAAATGAGAGCTTATCCTATGGATTATCTTATTTGATGGCCCTAATTAATATTACTGCAACATTTTTTCTTCCCTTTTGCTTTTTGTGGTACTAGGGATTGAACCCAGCAGCAGCATTTTTACTAAGCTACAAACACAGGCTTTTTTAATTTTTTATTTTGAGACAGGGTTTCATTAAGTTAGTGTGCACTGGCCTCAAACCTGCGATTCTCCTGTCTCAGGTTCTGGGTACTGGATTACAGGCCACTGTACCTGGTTCTGGTTTTGTTTTCCTATATGCTTTCCTAATGTATATTTATGATCTTTTGCTTTTAATATTTTTAGCCATTTTGCACATAATTTGTGCACAATACATGCACATGTTTCTAATAGGAATAATATCTCATTTTTATATATTAACTCGTTTATACATATTATATACATAATATATATATATATATATTTAGTATGTATTTTGTCATTATTCCTGTTGTTCAATTTTATGCTTTCTCACAATAATGTATCCTCCTTTTCCCCCCTCCTTTTTTTCTGATGAACTATATTTGATTAATTTTCTCTTACTAAGAATCGACTAAAGGTGTCCGTGGGGATAAAAATTATCTTTTCTATTTCTCTGAGTAAAAAATAGAAAATTTAAACTTCCTTCATATCCCTCTTTTATTTATTCTGTCTACAATATCCATCCTCATGAACACTCTGAGTCTTTTCTCTAAGTAGTACTGCCAGTGACATTGTACTTAGATTACTATTGTTAGACTACTTTTTAAAGTAACATATCATCCAGGCATGGTGACACACACCTATAATCCCAGTATTTGGAGGCTAAGACAGGAGGATCGCAGGTTGGACGACAGATTCAGCAACATAGGAAGACTCTCAGCAACCTAGTGAGACCCTATTTCCAAACAAAAAATAAAAAGAGCTGGGGGTGTAGCTAGGAGGTAAAATGTCCCTTGGTTCAATCCCCAGCACCATAAGTAAAATAAAATAAAATATATAGTACATAAAGTAAATATCTCCATTCCCAAGCTCTTTCCCATCTTGTAATGGTGTGGGTGGGGCAGGCTTGTTTTTTGAGCCATTGAGTAGGCACATTAGTGTTTTATTTTCTGTGTACTGTTATTAACCTCACATTTTTATGGAAATTATTCCTTCATCATTGTTACAGTTTTTCTGTAGTCTTAGTAGATGGTAGTTTTATAGATGTTGTGAAATTTCATTTTTCCTTTTATCCTTCTTAATGTTTTAAAAAGTATTTAGATGTTATGTGAGCATAAATGTAGCAAACTTCTACTTAAACTCCATATCTTTTGGTTTTAACTTTATTGGATACAGAAAAAATCTAATTTTGTGTCATAGTCAGTTTTTAAATATTAGTATAATTAAAGCCTTGAGAACTAAATTATGTGTTTATTTAAAACATATTGATGTGTAGTACCTCTTCCCTCAGGTCCGGCCCCTGGATCCTGTCATTGCAAACCTGGCTTTGGAGGAGTGAACTGTGATCGGTGTGCCAGGGGCTACACCGGCTACCCTGACTGCAAACCCTGTAACTGCAGTGGCTTGGGGAGCACAAATGAGGACCCCTGCATTGGGCCCTGTAACTGCAAGGTACATTGTTTATTCCAGCAATATTCTACTGTCAAGGTAGAAGGTCATTTTTTCTTGGCTTCTCTGTTATGTCTGCTGGCATTAAGCAGTTGTAACAACTTCTCCTGTGAATATCCCCTGTCTGTGCTGTTATATGAGACTCCTATAAGTTTCCTTAAGTTCTTACCAGGTTCACTGCAGCAAGGCATTTATAAGTCGCCTATCATTTATCTAAAAACTACAAACACATAGAGGATAAGTACCTCAAGAGTCTGCATCATTCTATAACGAAAAGACCCCCATTTCCCATCTTGCCTGTTAATTTAAAAAGACTGTACACAGCACTATAAATAACAACTATTTAAAATCACAGTACACTCAAATCTATAGCTTTGCATCTAATTCTGTAAAGAATTCTCTCAAGAGTTTGATTCTGGATTTTAAAATAATCCTCTGAAGTTTGAACCCAGATAGGTCTTAAGATTCTCACCATATTCAACTCTTCTGTTAATTAACAAAAGTGTCCTAGTGGAATTGATTAGAGACTCAATATTTTCTCCCAAGAGTGCTCTTAGAAATGCAATTTTATTTGTTGTACATGCTCGGCTAATAGCTCATCATGTTAACACCAAGGGATCCATTACACCTGCAGCTTACACACATAGAGGAAGTGGAGTGGCACGCATGAATCTACTGTGCTAAGACAGATGTACTGCAGCTGTAGGAAGCACTCCCATAATGTTCTGATCAGTGCATAGCTAACTCAGCCGAGAGAATAAACAATTCTTTGAAAAAGTCAACATGCCGTACTGATCCACAATGAAAGTTACTTCTTTTCTCTGTTTTTAATCATAGAGGGAGCCTTACTAAAAAAAACAACTTTATTAATTTATTGGTCTTAATATAGGAAGCTATAAAATATGGTTGTAGTTGACATGTGTATTTATAAGTGTATATATACAAACTTTAAGCCATAAAATATTATAAGTATGAGATAGGTGGAAAATACTATTTTAATATGAATAACAAATACTAATTTTAATGTTAGGTATATACATTCTAGAATAAGCATGTCTAAAGTATCAAGCTAAATATTACAATAGTTACATAGTAAGTATATATCAGAAGCAATTTAAGTATCTATCTTGGGCAACTGGAACTGGATGACTTGGATTACTTACTATCTTTTCAAGTCAGCAGAAAGTCCACCAGCCCATGGTAAAGAGTTATCACATACTGGGATGTAGCAAATTTCCTAGATTTAGTGCATTTCATTCCAATATTATCTGAAATGAAAAATTGCTCTCGTAGACCAAGATTGGATAGCAGTCTGTGACTGATTGCTCTCTTAAGGACACTTCCTCTCTGTAGTCTAAATGTCTTCTTAGGCAACCCCACAGGCTTTTAGTAGCTCTTCTCTACTATATACTAAAATGTATCTTGTGTGTGCTTTACTGCTTTTCCAAAACTCTGCAGAAATTTCTAACCTTCACCCCTTCTTCAAATAAATGACAGGCAAAGTTCTGTTTAAAATGGAAGAGAAGCTTCCTGAATCTGTAGAAGATAGGAAGTCAAAAAGAAAAAAGAAAAAGGAAGCATTTTTATAGATGCTACCATTCATTGAATGGCGAGCTGGTATGTTCAAGGAAAGAATAGCCCAAAGTGAGGGAGGCAAGCCTGATTTTGTTCGTTTTCTTTGGGAGACACAACCAGGAAGGCTAGAACAAGAGAGCTGCGGTGATTAGCAGAGCTCCCAGGGAGAGCGCTTTGAGCCGCTTATGCCAGCTCTCTACCTGACTCGATATTGTACTAACAGATGATAATCCTAATAAGAAAAATCTCTCCCATGAAGACACTTGCAGGTATACAAAGACAGTTAGAATGCACAGTAAATACTAATTAAGAAACCATAAAAGCGAGTGGAAAATTAAGTCAATAGCATCATGAAACGCAATGCCTTTCAACCATGTTATATATATATATATATTTTTTTTTTTTTTTTTTTTTTGCGGTACCGGGGATTGAACCCAGGGGCGTTCTACCTGCGCGCTACGCCCCTGGCCCTATTGTTTATACTTTATTTTGAAACTGGGTCTCACGAAGCTGCGGAGGGCCTCACTAAGAGGAGAGAGAAAGAGAGAAAGAGAGAGAGAGAGAGAGAGAGAGAGAGAGGCAGCGAGAGAGCTGAGGCTGGCTGCGAACCCGGATCCTCCAGTCTCCGCCTCCCAAAGTACTGGGATTACAAGCGTGCGCCACCACGCCCAGCCTAACCATGTTATATTTGTAATAGAAAACTCTCAGCTCTTAAAAACAAATACTTTTTTTAGGATAAAAACTTGCAGAAAGCAAGTTTCACAAAATATCTACAAAACTGTAAAAATCACAAGTTGAATGTTGTAGCAAATTAATTATATCACAAAATTGTATCATAATAACACAGTTATAGCACAATATATTATAATGAATTCAACCACAATGTTATACAATGCTTATAGTTAAGTGCCTATCACCTCTTCTTTACATGAGTAATAAATAGCTAAGTAGTTCAATAAACTATGTGTGCAATTTTTTAATTATGCATACTGAAAAGAACATTTATTAATAGAGAGGAAGGTGTTATTTCCTTCTGCTTCATAAAAACATGATCTGATATAGGTATGTCAACAGGTCATTAAACACAGCATAGATCAAATGCTATTTAAGAAGCACGATTTTATTGGAGTCTTAAGTTCAAATAAAATGATAAATTATTGGCTGAATGGGAATAATATATGTATTCCTGTGCATATAGTATTAATATCAAAGTTAGTAGTGTTGAATAAGTATTTATTTATAAATAGAAAGAATACAAATTACTTTTAATGTCTATGTAAGTATTCATCTCCAAAGTGCATATTAACCAATAAACATTTGCACATTTATTCCCTTATACTATAATATAATAAGAGTTGTTCATAATTTTCATTAAAAATAAATATCTTACCAGAGTTAGAATGTTTTATGGAAGTGCTTCTTAATGAAGTCTTGGGCCTAATTTTTTTTCTCTATTGTGACTTTTAAATGACTGATATTCTAAATGCCATACTGAGTTTACTGCACACCACCCTTCCCATTTCTTTTATTTCAAACACGTAGCTATATTGAATAAAAAATAGAAAATGAGATTTAAAACATTTGATTCAGGAAAGAAAGGGAAATTCCTAGGTGTCAGACCAAAGACAGAAATCCAAGTTAAGCATAAGCTCAAGCAAAGCTAAGCACCACCAAGGGTCATGGGGTGCTGGGTGTAAGACTAGTCTTAGTTGTAAGATTAGGACTAAAGTTTGAGGGTTTAATACCCTCAGTAGTAATTTTCAGTAAGATATGCACTCACAGAGGGACACTGGAACTGAATTGTCTTAAGCAGGGACTCTGAAAATTTTTTCTGACAATAAAAAGTGGACTAAAACATTCTTCCTGCAAACTCGAGAGGCAGCTAGGAAGTGTTCTCTTTTCTTTGGGGATATGGGTGGAGGAGAGTTAGTGCTTTGTGAAGAATCAAATCCACAAACCTGAGTGCCATATGGGAATGGGGTCAATCTTATTCTTCCTTTATAAGATGGAATTCTCCAATAAATCAAGAAAATGGTTTTCCCACAGGGGAACAAAAATATAGCCTCAACTGAAAATGAGCTCACCATAACATAGCATAGTGCACAAGAGGAAGATAACTACAAAAGGAAATTAGTAGCCACAAATATCAGAATATTTGTACACTAAAAACTAGAAATCATAGTCTGAAAGAAATTGTGTAACTATAAATTATTTAATCCTATTTTGTTCTATAAATCATAAAAATTAAAATGTTAAAATGTACCATGATGAAAACATGATTAAAGAATAAGCAAATAAGTAATAATATAAGATAGGTTATTATTTCAAAATATAAGAACAAACTGATTTAGAAAAGAAACAGTATAATTAACCTCTAGAAATTAAAAAAAACTTAGGTTAAATAAGAAATTAGATACTGCTGGATAGAGAATAATGAATGTGATCCTGAAGAAATTGCCTATTGTCAGAGGGAGTTAAAGAAATAAAAATATGATGCTGAGTGTTTGACAGAATTTTAAAATTCAGCATAACGGTAGCAGAGATTGCCAAAGAAAAGATTAGATGAAACTGAGGAGAAATAATATTCAGGAAATAATGGAGAAAGGAGTAATCAAGAATCAAAGAAAATTATACATACTCAATTTGAATAAGCTAAAAAAGAAATCCACCAATAGACTTATAGTAGAAAACCTAACCACCAGCAGAACAAAGAGAATAATACTAAAATTAGCCATGCCTATCTTAATTGCATGTTTACCCAGTAGTCTAACTTCACAGAAAGAAATACTAAATGATGTATGTACTTCAGTAAGAAGACTATTGAATGCAGAAAAGAGTTCCACTAGATCACAGGACATAAGAATCAACCTCTAAAAAGTAGTAGCATTTCTATACAACAATGACAATCAAATAGAAAGTGTTCAAAAATATTTAGAATAGCAACATAAACTTTATGATACCTAGAAATATTTTTTAAATAGAGATAATTTTTAAAAAATAGAGATAATTTGAAGAATGTGAAATGAGATTTTAAGTATGGAGATTGCTGATAATACCAAACACCAGTGAAAATTTGGGGAGATAGAAATGTTTACCATTGCAGCCGGGTGTGGTGGCGCACGCTTGTAATCCCGGTACTTTGGGAGGCGGAGAACGGAGGATCCGGGTTCGCGGCTAGC
This sequence comes from Glis glis, assembly GCA_004027185.1. Classification (NCBI taxonomy): domain Eukaryota; kingdom Metazoa; phylum Chordata; class Mammalia; order Rodentia; family Gliridae; genus Glis; species Glis glis. The sequence goes on along the minus strand of PVJS01002499.1, from coordinate 26,366 downwards.
CTCAGCTCGCTCTCTCTCTCTCTCTCTCTCTCTCTCTCCTTAGCGAGGCCCTCTGCAACTTCGTGAGACCCGGTTTCAAAATAAAGTTAAAAAATAGGGCCGGGGGCGTAGTGTGGAGGTAGAACGCCCCTGCGTTCAATCCCCGGTACCACACAAAAAAAGAAATGTTTACCATTGCTATTAATAGGGTGGGTTATTACCACAACTTAGAAAAGCAAGGCATTATGTAGTATTAATAAAAGAAATTTTTAAAAGATACTCAATGTAGACCTACTTTCTATAATAAAATGAACAATATCTAAATATCCAAAAATAACAAAAATATTGTTTTATAGCTGACGCTCCACATTCATGGGTTTCACATTCATGGATACAACTAACAGCACACTTAAAATATTTGAGCTGGATGTGGTGGCACATGCTTGTAATCCTAGTACTTGGGAGGCTGAAACAGGAGAATCACTTGTTCAAGACCAGCCCCAGCAACGTAGTGAGGCCATCTGCAACTTAGTGAGACCTTATTTCAAAATAAAAAATAAAATAGGTTTGGGGGAATAGCTCAGAGGTAGAATACCCCTGGGTTCAATCCCTAGTACCAAAAAAACCAAAATTGTCTGTATAAACATGTGCAAATTTTTCTTGCAGTTATTCCCTAAACACTATGGCATAACAGCTATTGATATAGCATTTACATAGTATTAGGATTTACAAGTAATCTGGAAATGATTTAAAACATATAGAAGAATGTGTATAAGGTATACGCAAATGCTACATGAGATGTGGAAGGGACTTGGGCATCAGTGGATTGTGGTGTCCATGTGGTCTTTTAATTAGTCCCCTAAAGATACCAATGGACAACTGAATATTCATTTAATTTGATAAACAGTTAAAGTGAATAAAATAAGTTTACATGTACAGACATTGATTAATTTCAGAAACTTCAGGTGAAGAAAGAAAATGCCATGAAGTCATCATTTATGTAAAATTGTAAAACATAAAATAATTACATATTTTTGTGAACACACATTTAATAAAAATTTAAATACATTATGTAATATGTACTAATTTCAGAATTGTAAAGAAGAGGGAAAATAGAACAGAAATTAAGTGATATTCAAATTTGTCTAAATATCTTTAAAAATATATTTGAAGCAAACATGTAAAATGTATATATTACTTACCTACAGGTTGTGGCTAATATATAACATATTAGATGTACTTTTTATTGTTTGAAAAATTATTAATTTAAAATTGAATAATTGAAGGTTAAAAGGATTCTAGATTTATAAGGAGGTGAATAAAATTCTTAATATAATATCAACTACACTTTACTTTTATACATAAGGTTTTCTCTTATAGTCTTATTTGGACAATAATATTAATGAACACCATCCTCATTATATTTCTAAATATGAAAATAATAATAACTTAAGACAAAAATATTTACAAATATTTATACATTATTATAAACTTTGAAATTTGTCTTATAAATTACAAGAGACAAGTTAATCTCAGATATATGACTAAGTCTACTGAGGAGAAATTCTATTTGGCTCTTGATATTTGCTTATTTTAAGTACCACCTGCTAGAAATTGGTTCTGTTGTAGTTTAGTGTTATATTATTTATTCGAAATCAGGTGGGTCACAGAATGTGATAAATAATATAAACTGACCTTTATTTAGGTGGGAGCATTTGGTTTTATTTTAATTAAAGACTTAGTAGAATATTAGAAATCAAACTCCATTTTCATTTTGTTTTGCTTTGTCTTTAACTGCACTTTCCATTAAGTCCCTGCTAGCCCGCAAGATTGTCCTCTAGAATGTTCTTGGGCTTCAATCATTGTCTTCTAGCCTTGCTTACATTCCTTGAGTCACCAAACTTTTTGTAACTGAAATTTTATAGATTCTATTTAGACTGCATGGAAAACATCATCTTTCCTCTCCTTTTGCATAGCCAGCTGTTTTTCAAGGCTTGGATTTATTTCTACTTTTTCAACAAAGTTCTCTTGGGTCCACCAGTAGAAATTATTCTTCTGTCATAATCACTTTCCCACCTTTCTTTTTTCTCTTTATAATATTTTCACAATTTTCAATCTTATTTTATGTCTATCCTACCTCTGGTGATGGTATGGACCCTATATAATTTCTTAATCATTGCACAAGTAGGTTATGAAGTGACTAGCCATAAGAAAGAAAAGAGGAATAATAAGACCCTCAAAGCTCAGGATATTAAAGGAGGAGCAATAAGACCCCAAAAGCTCAGAATTACTATATGGGATGGTATTAAACTAAAAAGTTTCTGCTCATCTAAGGAAACCAACAAGAGTCTAAAGAGAGAGGCTACAGAATGGGAGAAGATCATTGCCAGCCACTCCTCTGTTAGAGGATTAATAATCTAAAATATACAAATTACTTAAAAGACTTAGCACTAAAAAATTAATAACCCAATCAAGAAATGGGCAATTGAAATAAATAGACACTTCACAAAAGAAGAAATACGAATGGCCAATACATATATGAAAAAATGTTCAAGATCATTAGCAATCAGGGAGATAAAAATTAAAACAATACTGGAATTCCATCAAACCCCATTAGAATGGTGATCATCAAGAAGTCAAACAACAATAAATGCTGGTGACGATGGGGGAAATAGGAATTCTTCTAAGCTGTTGGTGGGATTGCAAATTAGCCATTATGGAGGTCAGTGTGGAGATTCCTCAAGAAACTGGGAATGAATCTACCCCATGATCTAGCTATACCACTCCTGGGTATCTTCCCAAAGGGACTGAAATCATAATATTATAGTAATACATGCATATCCATGTTTATAGCAGCATAATTCATAATAGCTGAATTATGGAACTGTTCTGGTTGGCATTCTCATAACCATAATCTAAATACTTGAACACATAACTTAGAGGAAATATTTATTTTCTTACAGTTTGGGGCTCAGTCCATGTGAGGCTGGGGACTACAGATCTCAGGGAATAGCGGCAAGAGGCAGACAGAGGGAGAGTACATGGGCTGTGCTCCTCACATCATAGAGGCCAGAAGCAAGAGAGAGTGAGCAGGGGGAGGAGGAACCATATTAAATGGTTATGTAATTCCCAAGGCTGCACCCCCAGGAACCCACCTCCAACCACACCCTATGGGCCTGGGTCACCACCCAGATAAATCCATCACAATGGATTTATCCACTGCTGCAATTACAACCCTCATGACTCGATTACATCAGCTCCAAACATTAATAAATGAGCTCTTTAGGGGACATTTTATATCTAACTATAACATTCCACCCCTGGCCCCTAAAGAGCTCATGCCCAGCACAGAATGCAAAATGCTCTTCGTCCAAGAGTTCCCAAAATCTTAACAGTTCCGGCAACACTGAAACGTCTCAAAGTCCAAAGTCTCCTCTGAGACTTAAGGTGAATAAAAAGCAAGTTACATGCATAGCATAAACATTTGAATTCCCAAAAGCATTCCCAAAAGTTTTGCAAAAGCATAAGCTTATGCAAAAAAGTTATGCAAAGTATAAACATTTGAATTACCAAAGGGAGGAATAAGGACACAGAAAGAAGGGATGCAACCAAAACAGTAAGGAAATCCAGCAGGGCAAGCATTTGATCTTGCAGCTCCACTTCTGGCATCCAGGGCACATGGTGGTAAGAAGCAATCTCCAAGGGGCCTTGGCAGCCCCACCCCTGCAGACTGGCTGATCACAGTGGGTGGTTTACTGCCTCTTCCAGCCTGGCTTCATGGCTGGAAGTTAGCAGCTTTTCCTCACGTTCATTCCATATTTCTGGCTTTTCTAAATCTCAGGATTTTTTCTTGCAACCTTGGCTTCACCCTCATAGCTTCATCATGTGCCCCATTTGGACCTGCTTGCAGGGATTCCAACCCTGCCACACATTACCTGGCTTCCCAGGCCTTACTTTGGAATCTGGGGGGAAGCCTCCTTGGCCCCCTTTGTCTAGCAAAGCCAGCATTATGTGGGCTCTGAGATGGGCTGCCAACAGAAAAGGTAGTCACACTCTCCTTAATAATTGCCACTGGGGCCTTTTTATCATAGCCTTTGGACCCGCTCCATCCAGGCCACCACTGCCCCAAGTCCATTTGGACTGTCCCTGGCCCCAACTTCATCTGGGCTGCTACTGGCCTCACTCCATCTACTGCCTCTGTCTTGGCCATTGCTGGCCCTGCCTCCATCATGGCCACCACTTCCTACTTCCTTTCAGCCATCTTACTTCCTTCCATGACATCATTTCTCTGGGCCGCAGCTTTACACAGGCCTTTCCGGCCAACTGCAAATCTATAAAGTCTTTCTGCTTTACTGTCTACTCCTGAAATTTGATGTACAATTCACGGAATGTAGACACCAATATCCATAATGCAGTCTGGATATTTTGCTATTTTGAGATTTTCTTCACCAAAATAATCAACCCATCATCTTTAAATTTGGCCTCACACAAACTTTCAGGACACAGGCAAAATGAGGAGATAAGTTCTTTGCCAAAGTATAACACACGTGGCCTCTACTCCATTTCCCTATGGAGTCATCTTTGCCCTCCATAATCTCCTGAGCACAGTCTCTTTGTGTGTGTGTGTGGGGGGGTACTGCGGATTGAACCCAGGGGCATTCTATCTCTGAGCTACACCCCCAGCCCTGTTTTTTTCCCTTTATTTTTGAAACAGGGCCTCACTAAGTAGCTGAGGGTGGCTGTGAACCTGCAATCTTCCTGTCTCAGCCTCCCAAATACTGGGATTACAAGCGTGTGCCACCATGCCCGACCTGAGCACAGTCTCTACCGTCCACCTTTCTAGCTACCTTCTGGCCCTTCCAATTTCCTCTCACAAATAGGTTACAAAGAGTCACAATCCACATGGTCAGACCTAGATATTGCAGCAATCTCACTTCCCTGGTACCATTTTCTCTTCCAGTCAGCATTCTCACAGCCATAATCTAAAGACCTGACCGTGTAACTTAGAGGAAAGATTTATTCTTATAGTTTCAGGCTCAGTCCATGTGAGACTGGGGACGGCGGATCTCAGGGCATGGTGGTGGGAGGCAGGCAGGGTGAGCACATGTTCTGTGCTCCTCACATCATGGAGTCTGGAAGCAAGAGAGAGTGAGCAGTGGGAGGAAGAACAATTTATATAATTCCCAAGGCTGAACCCCCAGGGACTCACCTCTAGCCAGCCACACCCCACTGGCCTGGGTCACCACCCAGATAAATCCATTACAGTGGATTTATCCACTGCTGGGCTTACATCCCTCATGCTTCAATTACATCAGCTCCAAGCATTAATACATGAGCTCATTTTATATTTAACTATAACAGAAACCAACCCAGGTGTCCATTAACAGATGAATGGATTACAAAATTATGGAATATACACACAATGGAATTCTACTCAGCAATAAAGAAGAACAAAATTATGTCATTTGCAGGAAAATGGATGGACCTGTAGAACATTATGTTAAGTGTGATTAACCAGTCACAGAATGTGAAAGGTCATGCTTTATCTCATATGCAGATACTAGGGAGTAATTGGGATATGAGAGGGGCTTTATATAATGGAGGGAAACTCCAGTGGAGCTAGGGAGGTGGTCTTGGGACGGGTGTGGGGAGGAGAGGGAGAATTAATAAAGGGAACAATTCCACTGATATTATGTACATATGTGAGAATATCAATGCCAATCTCCATGTCTTGAATGGGGAAGGGGGGAGTGGGGAGGGAGCTGGGGAAAAACTCATCAAGTGCTGTGTGCATATACGTCACCATCACTATGAACTATATTATGATGTGAGACTATAATGCACCAATAAAAGTATTAAAAATTCATATTGCTTCATCAGCAAAAATAAATAATATAAATGCACTGAAACATTAAAAAATGCTGTGAAAAGAAAGAAAGAAAAGAGGAAGAAAACAAAATATTTGTTAAGTTTGATAGTGGTTTAACCTATCTGATTCCATTTCATAGTCTATGAAATGTGAACAGTGAATCTTCTCTAACTCTCAATAGGTGTAAATATAACAGTAAAGCTCTATACAAATATGAAGTATGATCATAAATACCTACTGTATTACTTTTTGATTTTAGTTTATATTCCTTTTCACAAGCAGAGATAAGTTTCTAGGCTCTTTCCCTAATAGGATTTCTATGGTATGTTAACATTTTTTATTGGTTTTGGATTTCCCTTCTCTTTTTCATTTTTGTAGAGGGATGATCACCTCATTTAACTTGTTAGGTTTGAACCATGGGTATTTCTACAAAGGTGTTTCAACATACATATTTGATCTTGAATCTAAAATTATAATATCAAAAATTAGCATAAAAAATTCATGTAGGAATTTGTCTTTTGCCACAGCTACAGTTCAAATAATATAATATTAATCATTTTTTATATTGACAAAGATCTCCTTGACCAAAATTAGACAGATTTGTCTGAGCCCCCAACCTTTTTTAATTAAACCTCATCTTTGGGCTTTGTACTCAAGCCTAGCCCAGTTGTAGCAACAATCATGCTATATCAGTATATTTAGCACCCCCCCTCATATATCTGAGCACCCTGGCCTGCCTTCAGTAAGAATCCTATTTGCTTAGCTTAACAAGAATGGTACCTACCCTTGAGGTTTTCCATCCACTAACCCCCACCTGCTCCTTAACTGTAAATCCTCACCTATCCTATTTGTATTTGAATGAAGCTCAGGTATGTACACTTGTCCCTTCCCATATTGCAACAGTTTTGAATAAAATCTGTTTTTACCACCCTAGGTACTATCCGACTATGGTTCTTTTTTTTTTTCTTACAATATGAAGAACTCAACTTGTGAAAAGTGACAACTAATTTTCATTTATTATTTTTTCTCTCTAACCCACTATCTATTATCTAGCCTTGGAACAGTGTGTTTAAAGAGTAAGCACTCAAAATACTGGTAATTAACAAATTACCCTTCAATTTGTTAGCTTCCTTTAATACTAGGATACATTAGAATGAAGGCCATAATGGAGCAAAACCGGTAATTGATGACACATCCAAAAAACTAAGCAAGACTGCAAAATTCCTGACACAATCATCACAAAAAAAATAAATGTCACTGAAGATATTCTTGGTAGCTTTGTCAATAGAATTCCCAGTTGACTAACAATCACAGTTAAACATGTGCTGCAGAAGTTGTACCTGATTTATAAGAAGGCAGCTTCATGAGACAGAAGACAGGAAAACTATTGTGACTTTATTTCTCCAGAGAGAAACTGTACTGAGGAAACTATAGCAAAAAGAAAATTAATGTTAGCTCAACAGATTCTGACTTCAAGAAATCAAAAATAAGTGAATCTAGTAAGGATTTTTTTCTAACTCAACTTTGTTTTCAGGGGAAAGAAGTACCAAAAGAAAAAAGGGTAGCTACTGTAAATGTTTTTGTAGGATAGGACACAACATACTTAATTAGACATTCTACTAAATATGTTCAATGGAAATATATGTCTAGAGCACACATTTCTCCCTAAGGGAATGGAATTGGTTCTTGAGTGACAAAAAATATATATTCATTTTATGTATAAGGCAGATATATTCATAAAGTACATCTGTACATATTATATATCTGTAGTATTAAAATTTCATGGTGGAGATTATTAGGAAAAATGACTAAACAGGCACCTTAGGGACATGAAAATGAAAAAGAGGTGGAATAGACTGAGAATACTGGTGTACAGTAAAGTGACACCTTTTATTATCACAATATGTATGAATCTAAAACTATTATATGAATTAGTTACAATGAAAGTAGTTGATTATTATTGGTTCATACTTACTTTTTCATATAATCAATTATAATAATAGCCTAGAAATAGTGAAAGTAGAATATTAGGACTATTAATCTCTAGAGTAGAAGTCTGGGGCATTCTGGAAATTACCCTATTTTACAGGCCTCAGTGTGAAAACTATCATTAAGTTTGTAAATTGGAAAGAATCATCAATAGATTATAAACAAATAAAATATTAAAATGAAATTATAGGAACTGCCCAGTGGAAATTCTGATTTACTATGGTAAACACCCCTTTGTCTAGATATACAGTTAAAATGCCTTTTTAAAATATATTAAGTTGTGTTAGTAACTCTGTAAAGTTGATCACTACAAAGGAGTAATAGAATGATAGTTAAAAGAAAGATAAATTTCATGATTAAAATGGCATACAGACTGGAAGTCATAAACTCTCACTATCAATATTATTTACTTAGGATCAAATACACTCCCACCTGCACTATAGGAATTGAGCTGGATCGTCTCTGCCAACCTTATAATAAAAAGAGTAAGAAAAAACAGAAGCAATGGTTTTGGTTTGTATTTTTCTTTTGTTTATTCACTTGTTTCAGTAAATGGTCTTTTTTAGCTACTTATCCCTGGAAAAATTCTAAATGATGATGATAGTGCTGCATTGGGCTATTTTCTTCTTGTCATGAAAACCTCAGGGTACATCTTTTTTGCTCAATCCTGTGGCTTGTCTGCCTCATCTTTCCTTCAGGGACATAGGGGACTCTGGTGATACATCTGAGGTCAACTAAAAATCCTGTTCTCTGTACTCCTCCCAAAGTAGTGCTTTCCTTCTAGCTCATGTTATTTTTTGCACTTCTCTTAATTACTTTGTTATATCACTCTATTGGTTTGGATTTAGAATGTCCCCCTAGCCCTCATGGTATCAAGGTAGCAAGGTTGGAAGCAGGGCTTGGTTGCTAAGGAGAGGGGTCCCTGGGGTTGTGGCGTTGGGGATTATATAAGGTCCTCTCTTCCCACTGCTCTCTGCTTCTGGCCTCCCTGATGTGAGATGGAAGCCTTGCACTATCCCTTTCTCTGCTTCCTGCTGCCATGCCCTGAGCTCTGCACACTCTCCTAATATGGACTGAACCTCTAAATCTCCAAAAACTGTGAGCAAATAAATCTTCCTTCCTCGAAGTTGTGTGGTCAGTCATTTTGGAGTATAGCAATGGGAATATTGACAGAGACATATCCTTCTTGAGGAAAGTTTTATATACCCTCTGGTATTTCTTATCAATTCATGTATAGAGTAGTGCATTTATGATTTGATGAATGAGTCATATAAAGAATAAAGGAACAAGAGAAATAATGGATAGTATTTTTATTAATAAATTAACATGGAAATCAAAGGAAAGCTGCCCATAGAACTCACCCACCAAGTAGATGGTTCACTCTGAAAACTGAGAATCAAAGCATTTCAGTCCTGGAACATTCATATTAAGAGGTTCTTCCAGGAATGAATTGGGAATGTAATCAGGGACTGAGTCACAGATGACAGTGTTGATAAGTCACAGAGAAGTTTTAAAAAAGCAATGATGACCCTGGGAACACATAGAAAGAATGGGGAACCAGGCTGTCAAAATCACATTTATTAAGCTGGGCGTGGTAGTACATGTCTGTGTGAGGTCCTCAGCAACTTAGCAAGACCTTGTTTCAAAATACAAAATAAAATAGTGCTGGGGTATAGCTTTGAGGTAGAATGCCCCTGTGTTAAATCTCCAGCACCACATATATACACAAACATACACAAATCACATTTATTAGCATGAAGCTTCTAATTATATAGATGAGTATGTAATATATTATAAAGAATGTGGAAAACATTTGACTCTATGATGGTATGTATAAAAGTCCTGTAATGCTAAATTGTGCTGCCCTCTATTATCTAAAATATAGTGAATATCATTTTGTGATATTCTCTGGTAGTCACCATTTAAAAACCACTATTCTTTTTAAAAAGGAAATTGTTGAAACACAATATGATATGTAGTTAGAAATATACTCTCTTTTTAATATACTTTTATTAGTGCATTGTAATCTCACATCATAATGTAGTTCAGGGTGATAGGGACGTACATGCACACAGCACTTGGTGAGCGTCCCCTGACTCCTTCCCCAATCTCCCCCCTCTTCCCCATACATGATATTGAGGTTGGCACTGATATTCTCACATATGTACATAATGTCAATGGAAATGTTTCCTTCATTAATTTACCATCCCCCACACTACCCTAGATGGCCTCTGTCGCTCCATTGGGGTTTCTTCTACATTATCTAAAGACCCTCTGATATCCTGATTATATGACCCTTCAATTTCTGTGCCTGGCTAATCTCACCAGGTCTACCCATTTTCCTGCACATGACATAGTTTTGTTCTTTATTGCTGAGTAGAATTCCACTGTGTGTATATCCCATAATTTTATAATCCATTTATCTGTTGATAGATATCTGTGTTGGTTTCATAATTTGGCTATTGTGAATTGTTCTGCTGTAAACATGGATATCCATGTATTACTATAATATTTTGATTTCAGTCCCTTTGGAAAAATACCCAGGAGTGCTAGAGCTGGATCATATGATGGATCCATTCCCAGTTTTCTGAGGAATCTCCACACTGATCTCTATAGCAGCTGCACTAAATTACAATCCCACCAACAGTATAGAAGAGTTCCTATTTCCTCACATTCTCATCAGCATTTATTGTTGTTTGACTTCTTGATGATTGTCATTATAGTTGGGGTAAGATGGAATCTCAGTGTAGTTTTGATATGCATCTCCCTGATTGCTAATGATGTTGAACATTTTTTCAGAGACTTTGAAATTACTAGAGGAGGGCATAGGTCCAACAATACAATGTATAGGCTCAGATAGAAACTTCCTCTATAAGACACCCAAAGTTCAGGAAATTAAAACAAGAATTAATAAATAAAATGGTATTAAACAAAAAAGCTCCTGATCAGCAAAGGTAACCATCAAGGGTCTAAAGAGAGAACCTAAAGAATGGGAGAAGGTCTTTGCCAGCTACTCCTTTGATAGAGGATCAATATCTAGAATACATAAAGAACTTAAAAGACTTAACACTAAAAATAATCCAATCAAGAAATGGGAAAATGAACTAAATAGATTCTTCACAAAAGAAGAAATATAAATGGCCAATAAATATAGAAATGTACTCCTTTGAGTGATTTTGGTAAAAGAAAAAGGTATTAGAATCTAATATGACTAATTTTCTACATATTGAGATGTGTCTAGAAAGAAGAGTTCTAGTGAACTAAAAAGATTTTCCCCCAGATTATCTTCCTACCAACTTCAAGAATCCCTTTAAGTAGGCAATGAGTACTGTTTTTGTTTTTTGTTTTTTTTTGCAAACCTGGGGATTGAACCCAGAGACATTCTACCTCTGAGCTATACCCTCAGGCCTATTTTTTATTCTTTATTTTGAAACAGACTGTCACTAAGTTGCAGAGGGCCTCACTAAGTAGCTGAGGCTGGCCAAGAACCTGCAATCCTGCCTCAGCCTTCCATGTACTGGGATTACAAGTATGCGTCACTACACCAGGCTTAGTTTATTTTAATATTTGTCTGTAGTAGAGCCTGAAAAAAGCAAATCCTAGTACTTTTGGATAGAATGAATCTATCTCAATCTAATTAGGAACACTAAAAGAAAAATTCTTGACAAATTAAATTTAACCTGATTTCTTTGTGCAAAGAATGATTAATGAGTCAGACAGCACTCAGAACCAGAAGTGTTTCAGAGAGCTCTGCTAATGTGATCAATACGTGTTTATAGACAAAAAAGGAAGTAATGTAGAAACAACTTGATTGGTTACCTCTAGGCATTTGCCTTGTTGGGACATGTGCTGATCAGTTGGCAGTCTATCACTGATTGAAGCTTAGCTGCTTGTGATTGGCTGAGACCTGACTATTTCTTATAAGAAATATACTACTAAATTAGGTTTTCTGCTTGTTGGAATGTTGGAATACTGTTAGGTTGCATTTTATTATGTAGGGACTCAAGGTATGGAAATATCCTCAGGCCAAATCCAATTTAGCAGGAACTTCTAATCACCAAAGAAAAAGTAAGGTATAGACTCAAGAATAAAAAGTAGGAGGCTAGAAGCCCAAAGTTCTAACATTAAGCAGACATGCAGTGTGGTCTTATGTAAGGCCCATGCAAAGGTTACAAGAGATGATAATTGTTTGTGGATGGGATTGAACTGAATTGGATATGGGGAAATAGAGCAGGATTAGTTTGAAGACATTGGTTCAAAGACTTGTCACAATAAACAAGGCAAAACTACCACTTGGCTGCCAATAGCCATGGTAGGTTTTTTTTTTTTTTTGCCATGTTTTTATAGGTGCATATACCCTGCCATCACTAGTAGGATGTGTCACGGATCCCTAAGACTGTCCTCAATTTCAATGATTTGAGAGGAGGACTCACAGAACTCAGTAGAGCTGTAATATTCATGGTATAGTCTATTACATGAAAGGTTACAAATTAAAATCACCAAAGACAGAAGATGCATAGAGAAGAGTCCAAGAAAGACCAAGCACAAACTTCCAGTTACCCTTTCTCAATGGAAGCAGGCAGGGTGCTTGATTCTCCCAGCAACAATATATGACAACATGAATAAAGTATTGCTAAGAAAGCTCACCCAAGTATTGTTCTCCAGGATTTTTAGGGACTCAATCATGGAGATATGGAATGCCTATATATGAAAAACCTTAACGACTCAATCTCCAGTACCCCCAGAGCTCAAATTGATGCAGAATGACCTCAGGTCCTCCAACAGAACAAAACCAGGCATCCACCAGAGTGTTAGCATAAAATACCTGTTTGACCCTAGGCTCTAGACAGATGAGGACACTCTTATCAAGTAGAATATTCCAAGGGTTTATTGGTTATCTCCCTATAACATAAAAATCATTGTAATATATGAGGTTTGTGCACCCCAAACCTGGTGAGTTAACCCATTAACTGTACCATGTAAAATGAAAGATTTCAGCTGGGCATGTTGGCACATGTTTGTAATCCCAGTACTTGGGAGGCTGAGACCGTAGGATCCAGGTTCGAGGCCAGCCTCAGCTACTTAGTAAGGCCCTCCCCAACTTAGTGAGATGCTGTTTCAAAATAATGAATAAAAAATAGGGCTGGGGGTGTAGCTCGGAGGTAGAATGCCCCTGGTTTCAATCCCCAGTGCAGCCAGAAAAAAAGAAAGATTTCTTAATTTCAGTGACTCACATTACATAACATTTGACTTTACTTGCTATTCTTGACTTAAGAGCCTTATGTGTATTTCTGATGATTTAGCTCCTGCTGGACAACCATTAATGACTTACCATTTCCTATAGGAAAGATCATGTCATCTCTCTTAGTATAGCTTTAAGGGTCCATTATCTAAGGGAGGGTAGGAACCCTAGATTGCAAGCACCAAGTGAACCTTCCTAGAAGATAGGAAGTACTCAATGCATTTGTTTTGAAATAATGAATGAATCTTTCGCCTATTATATTAATTCTTGTTTCCAATATCTTTCCTAAATGGGTCTCTCATTCTGTCTCTGACAACAAGTTGAGTTTTTAAACCATACTTCAAGGTTTAGGTGGAATTCCACTCCTGTTATAAAGTCTTCTTAAGCCTTCACAGCAGGAATTAGTGATTCCTTATTTGTATTCCCATACTTTAATTCACTTCTAAGATGTACTTTCCATAGTCTATCTTGAATTATCATTGATTGGGAGTGTATCTTTATACCCAAGTAGATAATGGCTTTTAGCAGAGACCTTGACTTACTCATCTTTATGGTACTTAGAATTTCTATCCTAATGTATTGCTTTATGTTATAAATTAAATTGAATATGTAATTATTTAATCATAATTTTCCAAGGTCATATTACCAGGCGAAAATGGAGCTAAGGAAAATGTAACTAATGTCTAAAATTTTCTAATTGTTGAACTCAGTCTGAATCTCAGAAAAGTGGTATTATTTGCTTTCAAATGAGAGTAAATGAAAAGTAGATTAGACCAAGCTCAGAAGAACACAGTGTACAGAACAGCTGTACTGTGTCCTCCACAGGATAAGCTAAATTATAATTATAGATATGTTTCATCCTCTCTGCCTGTGTGTTCTTTTGAAGCTGCTCTCAGTTTCAGGGCTTTCGGGATCTGTTCGTCCCTATAGGTCGGAAATGACTTTGGTTAGTTTTGCTGATACCTATCATCTCAAAATATCTGAAACCTACTTTAAAAATTAAAACTAGCAAGAATGTTAGTTGTGGTCCTTCAATTTGTGAACATATCAGGATTCTAAAGCTTAACACATATAACAGGATGAAAGACACCCCTTTGTTAAGAGCCCAACAATGCAGAAGTGGTTGAAGTTGTAACTAGATTATAGAAATAAAGAGACAACAAATTTATTTTAAACAAGTTCTCTTCAATCTAAGGAGAACCTTTTCACTTATTATTACAACTTTCTTCTTATTTATATGCCATTTTTCTTTTTCATTTTTCCTTGTAAGTTCTCAGATCTTATCATCCCTCTCTTCTTCTCAATCTTTGTCTGTGTATTTATTAAGCATCTACTCTGAGCATAGTACTTTTCTGTGCATAAAAACACCACCGCCAAAAGATTCATTTGACCTTAAGAAAATTTTATGAAGCTAGTGCTCACTGTTGTACCAGGAACCTTATTATTTTCTGGGACTATAATGATAAGTAAATAAGATTTCTACCTTTGAATAGATTATGGCATATAGAAAAGAGAATAATATTAAATTAGCTATACTTTTTTGTGGTTATTTAAAGGTGATGTACATAAAGGTTATATTAAGGTGGTGTAAAAAGCTGAGAGAATAGTTAGTTCCCCAGGGAAAAGGAAAGCTCAGAATTGAGGTTCAAAGTGAACTCAAGGAAGAGGGGAAATGTGGAGTCAATGTATGTTTAGGTAATAATTGAAAATCTGTTTCCTGGAAAACTGGGAGCCTTCATTTAGATGTATTGTAAAGATTAGCCATCTCTTCAATTGAGATATTACATCCTTCCCAGTTTTTCATTATATAGTCAGCTCTTACTAACCTGAGTCCACATTATAGGCTCACCTATAAACAAATAATTTTTCAGTGTACTGGGAGTAGAATTAATGAAACCAATCTAGAGAGCAGTCACCGAACAAGAATAAATTTTTCCCATAATATCACTATATTACTAACTAGCTAGACCAATGTGTTAAAGAAAACAATGTAAAAAATTAACCAGGGAAAACTTTCCTCCTTTTCTACTTAATCTGATCAGGAAAATCCTAAGACTATTTGTCCCAGTTTCTCTACCTGTCAAGTTAGTATGCTTGCCTCAAATGTATGCATATTTACTCTGTTGTATGAAAAGTATTTTACAATTGGTATAATATCAGTGTTCTATTATACATTCATGCATTAGTTTAATGTCTTTAATTTTATCATACATCATGTGTTTTAAGATGAAGTTGCTCAATAAAACAGAACAGTGAACCTAACTGGCCCCATTTTAGTCAGACTAACACATTCTTGTGTTTTATCACATTTACTCAATATACTTGATGTACATGCAGATTAGCATTCAATAATCTTTCCACCCAATGTGTTTAGAAAGGATACAGCTTAGCCAGAAGCTTATGAGCAGATGTTTAAAAATATCATTATACTTTAAATATGCTTGAGAAGGTAAAATCAATGTGTAGTTAATATTTTCTTATGCAGACATAGATACAACTCTTACTGTTGAAGGGTACCTGTGTTGCTAATGTACTTCTCTATTTACAGGAGAATGTTGAAGGAGGAGACTGCAGTCGTTGCAAATCTGGTTTCTTCAATTTACAAGAGGAAAATAGGAAAGGCTGTGATGAGTGTTTCTGTTCAGGGGTTTCAAACAGATGTCAGAGTTCCTACTGGACCTATGGCAATGTAAGAACTGCCATTCAATTCTGTATGATACTCCACGGTCTTTTGGTTGCTGCTCCTGTTATTTTTTTTGGTACAAATTAACACACACACACACACACACACACACACACATACTTTTTATTGTAGTGAGCTTCTTAAAGTTATCAAGAAAAAACATGATAGAATTTTATTCAAATGGTATTTGTGTATCTTTGCACAAAGCCTTCAAGTTTTTATTTTTAATGGAGAAAACACAGATTGTGTTACAAAAATTACATTTTGTATTCAAATCCCTTTATCATTCATATTTACATATTAAATTCATTATATATTAAACATATGTATTAAACTCATTATACTATATAGATGTATAATATAATAATACATATTAAACACCAGCTTTTTGTTATTATTTGATACTTATTGGGTTTTTTCATTATTAAAAACACACTAAATTTGAGCAATACCTTCATTCTTAGTTGATTTGAAAGGTTTTGAATTACTCCCTAAACTATTTAGTCATAACTGGACTGTTTTCCTCTAACATAAGTGTGTTTACCTTTCCACCTCCACTGTCCACCACACTGCCCACTGACTCCTGGGAGAGGGCAGTTTTCCCCCTGTAGAAGAGATGTGAGAGGAAAATGGGACCTTTGAGAATAGCCGATAGCCTATGTGGCTGGACTTCAGAGTGCAGAACAGAGGAATCAGGCTGGAGAGGGAGAGGCCTAGAGGGTGAATGAGAAAGTAGGTCTTCCGGGATTGAATATACTGAGACACTGGGACATTCTAATCGAAGAGTTGTTGATAAATTTTGAGCAGTGTAGTGACATGATCAGAGTTGTGTTTTACAAAGACCACTGTTTGATAAACAGTCTTCCAAATGCTTCTTCCTTTCAGATTTCATTAGCTAACTAATCCAGAACACAACTATAAATATTTTTTTCTGCCTATGTGGCTTTCAAGTCAAGTTTGAAATATTATAGTTTCTGGTTATACTCTCATGCCTAAATTTGAATCTATGTATACATTATCAAATGCATTGCATTTGAAGCTGACTTCAAAGAATCAACAACAAATGAGGATCTAGTCTAACATCCTCCTTGCTTATGGAGTCTCACCCCACTTTACAGATGGCTCCATTGTTGTATCAAAGCTTCAGAGCTAGCCATGGGGTAGAGCTGGTGGTCCTCAAACTTTGGTCTTCAGAACCTAGGTCCACTGAATTTCACTCATCTGCCTGAAGGGTGAAGTTGGAAAGGGAAGAGGAGGAAGGAATATATTACCTATTGTCTAGCTAGCCAATGAGTTTTTACATGGTTTCTGTTTTTCTTTTAACCAAAGAGGTCCTAGATATTCTATAGTTTTAGAACAAGTATAATCAATCTCTACATGAAGAAATTTTTAAAAAATATTTCAGCCACACATTGTCAGTTACCCACGATACCAAGCAGATCACACAAGTCTCGTAGACCCCTGGTATTCGGGAGCCTGGAATTTCACTAAGCAGTTTTGTCCTAAGTAGAATGATTAAATTCAAAATGTGGCTGTATGCCTGACTCTGGCTAAAGGATAAGAATGGAAAAGCAAAATTACCATATGTCCCTTTAGTCTTATTTTAAGACCCTTTCCTTTTCTGGGCCAGGCATCTAGGCTATAAGTCTCCAGAGCATTTCTGACCCTATGGGGGGAAAAAAAAAAAAAATATATATATATATATATATATATATATATATGTGAGTATTGTGAGGTGTTGTCATAGCAACAGACTGATGGATTCAAATGCCCTTAAGCCTCAAAGCAGAAATTTTAAAAAGTGGGAGGAGATGAAATACTGAATGAAAAGCCACCTTTCAGGTACTTACATATTTATTTCTTGCATATTTATTTTCCTTACAAGTATATGTAATACTTTTGAAATATTTTTTCTATAAGCCATGAAATTACTAGTGAAATGACAAATATGAAACTCACAGTCCAATTATTTGATATATTGTATAACATTGTAACCATTGTATAACTTTGAAAGAATTTCCTTTTTTAATAAAAGTACTTGGAATTTTTATAAAGTATAGGGTCCATAAAAACTGATTATTATATAATACCATCAACACTTCTAGAAACATCAAGAAAAAAAAATAAGCAGCAGGATCCTATATGAGTGCATACATTTAATGTTTACAACTCTCGTGTTTTTCTGTTTATAGTTTTGTTTTTCTAATTTCCAAAAAATGGGCAGACACTGTAAGCAATATGAAATAAGAAAGAGGCTGATGTATTTTTTTTTCTGATTAGTGATGACTGCATGTTTTCTCTAAGATACAAGACATGCGTGGCTGGTATCTAACTGACATCTCTGGCCGCATACGAGTGACTCCCCAGCAGGACAGCTTGGACTCCCCTCAGCAGATCAGCATTAGCAACGAGGAGGCCCGGAGAGCCCTCCCTGACAGCTACTACTGGAGTGCCCCAGCTCCTTATCTGGGAAACAAAGTAAGTCCATACAGGGGCTGCTTCCTGCTACTCTGTTTTCACTGATCGATAATGAGAGTGGGTTTTATTTAGCATTTCTTTAAGGGAAGATGAATTCAAATCCTCATGTATTGCATTGCCAGAACCAGCTAATGAGGTCAAGTTGAGCATTTTTTTCCATGTCCCATTGGGGAATTATGTATAGAAGATGTTAATGGGCCATGTCATTCCTGGTTCTTAATATAGTTGGAGTTCATCGTAAGCTTTTTGAATGAATGAATAAACTAATGAAACCTCCAGGGTATTTTTGTAAAGCATATTATAGATCTTGGAAGAAGCTGTGTTGTGCTTATTTGAAAATAGTTGTTTTCTTAGAGTAGTCTATGGTGGGATACTTGCTGACGTTTCCTTCATTTGTTTTTGTTTCATTTCAAAACTGATATGCAAGAGAGCTACTTTTTCTTCTACCTGGAATGAATGTTAATTGGAAAAGAATTTTATGACATAACTAATTTAATGCTTGCCATGAGGCTTATGTAAACAACATATTTCCTGGAGTTCAGACAGAGAGCTACCCTGAACATGCCAGATTGAAAGCACATGTTTATTGTAAAACCTGCTCACATGTTTATCGAAACATACACAGATAAACAAATGTAGCAGCCTCAGAAATGCAGGCTTTTTTTTTCCTGTTGTGTATTAACTCTCTCTAGATAGGTTGCCTTGGTGAATTTAATTATATTTTGTCTAATAATTTGTTGGAAACTAAATTTGGTGTCTCTATCTTGTGAATACTGCTTGTTCTGTGAAAATGTATGTCTTCTCAGTGGAGAGTTGAACTTATTACACCAGAAGCTATGATGGGAAGAACAAAATCTTTTAGTGAATTGATGCTATTTAAACCTAGTTGTCACCTGTAAGATTATAGTGCTACTTTTGCAGAAATTTGCATTGATTAAACAAATAAAACTATATAGCTATGGATTGTGTTGCATGGCATGGAAGTAGTGAAGTAGAAAAACTCAGTAGTTCATATGCTACTCCGTGAATGGGAGCTGGTAGTTTCAGCTGATTGAAAAATTTTAACTCACATCCAGGTTTTTATTTTTAACAGCTTCTAACTGCTATTACGAAAAAAATGTGTAAATGAATAAAACAGGTTTTCAGTGAGCATGTATTTTAAAAGAGACAGCATATGTTGCATAAAATTCAATAGCCATAATAAAAATCTAATTAAACTTTTATTTGCTAGGCCCTTTATGATAAGAAGTCATTTTATCCTATTCTATTTAGGAACCTCCTGTATTTCCAACAAGAATGGAAAAAATGAGACTTGAATTTCTACTGCAAAAAATTGCCAAAAAATACAAAAATAAACTGTCAATTTTATTTTCTTTTATTTTTTACTGTTTAGAGGAACTCCAAAAAGAGACTTGGGTCAAAATTAGATGAATTTCAGAAGTCTTATTTTTTTGTATGATGGTGAAATTTATTTAGGGATAACTGATAATAGAAATTACCATATTTTCCATCATTTCTTTTTTGGTCATATGCTTTTTCTTTCTGTTGGCTGAAAATCAAACTGACAGAAGGAAAGCAAGCAAGTGGGATATGATATAACATCAGAGCAAAGAACTTGGACATCCTGCTCGTAGTTGTCGGTTCCCCAAAATAACTTCCCTTATCTTGGCTGAACTGTTTCTTATAACCACCCACAATGAAGCACTTCATATTCCCCCACAGATCATTTTCACATCGAAAAGCTGTGCTTATCTGTGCTCCAGATTCTAGTCAGTGAAGAAAATAACGGTAACAGGGTGTGCAAATTGTTTGAATATGGAAGACATCTTTTAATGTAATGTGGAAGCCCTCGGTGGTTTACTGTCAGACATCTCAGTATGAATGAAACAATTTGCCTTAATAACTGAACCATATAAATTTTTGATACCACAATAATACTGCAAGCTCTCAGAAATTACCACAGTACATCTTAACTGTCATGTCACATCACGTAAATTATAGTCATGATGACATGCTTAGATTGGTTGATTTAATATCTTGCTAAGGAAATGGAAAATTGTAGGGCCTTGTTTGTAAATTCAATAAAGCCTCTTTCCTAAAAAGTTCAGGCTAAATTCCTTACCAGTAATTGCTGTTCAAATCAGAGCCATTGCCAGAATCTGACAGAAATAGTATATCATAGATACCAGTACATCTGCTTAGATGCTGACTCTCATTGACATCTATGACCAGAAGGCTGTGGGTATGTAATCCTTCCTCTGCTTTTTTGGTGTTAATTCCTAAGTCAAAAATATTTATGAGATGCTATTAGCTTTTCCTAAATATTTATATAACTAATTTTCAAATATTTTCTAAGTCACTTGGTTAGAAGGTTATTTGCAACAGAAGGGAGAGATTACAATGGACATGCTACATGGTCTCCCTTTGTTAGGAACCTAACCCCACATAATAAAAGTGCTCCCACATGAGACACACTTTGCTAACATAGAAGTCTGCCTGATTGTAATAAAACTCAAAACTGTGAGCCAGGGCTGAGGATGCAGCTGAGTGGTAGAATTCTTGCCTCGCAGGCAGGAGACCCAGGGTTTAATCCCCGGTATCAAAAACAAAAAAGCCAATTTAGTTGACTACTTTTTTATCCTATGAAACATTTTTACATTTTTGCTCTATGGAATAACAAGGTATAATTGAGTGATTATAAGAGCGCTTGTGGATAAGAGCAAAAGAAACTACCATCAAAAATATTCCATGATCTCAATTATGAATTAATGCCTCAATAGTAATCATGAAAACATTTTCTCATATGTGGGTGAATATTTGGCATAACTGGCAGTTTATTTTTGTATAATTTTCCCTTCTCATTCTAGAATGGTCAGGCAGCATTTTATTTTCAAAATGTTTAGCAAATGTTAAGGCTGGGTTTTAGGGCATTTGTTTAAGCATGGAACCAGTCGGAAGAGGAAAGAGCTAGCAGACAAAAGAATCCTGCTGGTGTGCTACAGGCTGCAGCTTTCCAAAACATTTTGGGAATTTTAGAGTTGGGATAATTTACTGCTTTAGTAAACTGAATGCTACTGAAACACTGGAATAGTCATTTACTTAAGGTTACCCTAGAGGTCTGAAATAGCACAGCTTCCTAAAGCAATTCTGTGCATCTGTAAAGTTCTCAGAGAATCTGGCTCGGCCTGTCTGCTGCTGTTCCCACATTACCATTAAGATTTGAAATCCTGTCTCTGAACATTATTAAATTAATCTTATGTGATTTGTTCTTTACAAAATAATTCTTAGTTTCTACAACATTATGCCATCTTTCTGCTGCTAGCTTAGAGAAACTTTAAATTGTTTTATGTAGCTGCCAATAGTACCTATAGTCGAGCTTAAGATGGACAGTATGAAAGCCTGCTGACATAACAGCATCTGGCTTCCAAAAGTAATCTCTGGCAAACTCCTTTGTGGTATTTGCTTGACTTTCAGTTCTACTTCATAGAGCCCAAATTACAGCTGTGGGTTTGAAGAAGGAGATTGATGTGTGAGATTTACAGGACAGGGTATTTCTTATCACAAAAAAGAAACTCAACCAATACTTTGTGATTGATGTTACATGCTTAACACAAACAAACAAAAATAAAAAAAATTGTTTTGATTAGGTTGCTCAGAAATGACCTTTAAATTGAGATTCATCTGTGAGTTGAAAAATGATTTTAATCTTTTTTTTGTGTGTGGTACCAGGGATTGACTCAGGGGTAGTCTACCTCAGAGCTACATCCCCAGACCAAATTTTTATTCTTTATTTTGAAACAGGGTTTCACTAAATTGCCGAGGGCCTCACTAAGTAGCCGAGGCTGCGATCCCCCTGTCTCAGGCTCCCAAGTACTGGGATTACAAGCATGTGCCACCACGCCCGGCTTAATCTTGTTTTAAAAAATTTAAAACTCACCAGTATAATACATGCTCCTTTTACTGGTATAATTTGCATTTGTGCCTTTTGCTCCATATAACCTCAAAATTATTAAAAAATGGAATCCAAACCCCACTCTTCCATCCATAACTCCCTCTCATTTAAATATTCAGTTAAATTGATTAATTAGGAAGATCATCATACATGTGGAGAAAGGCATGGCCATAAAAGTAAGTGGATAAATCAACTGTGATTGATTTTTATATCCCATAAATTATATCTTATCAATAATGATTTAGAAATGAGGTAGGGCCAAGGAGAAGGTTTTCTACATGGAAAAAACCATGAGAAAACAAATATTAAAATTCAAAAATAAACATAGGCATCATTAATTTGCTTTAGTTATTAGAGTCTACTATGCAAAAAGAGCCCATGTAAGAGACTCAAGGTCACACATCTCAGACTTACATAGCTTTGTCATAATATTATATTGATATTTTTCTTGATTTATGTATTACTTATTCTCATATTGCAAATTATTATATAAAATAACATTAAAATATTCATATAAATTCTTCTGTTTCCACTGTTTTAGAGTGAAATGTAATAGTCACAAATATCAATTTTCATAGTTGAGCCACTGAACAAGTACTAGATGGGGGTGCATTTGGTTTAATAACAACTTGGTAGAAAAAGTAAAGGAATTCACTTAGCAGTAATTTCAGAATGAGATAGTTTATGATATGGTTGTCAACAAAACTAGTATAATCTAGGGTTATATTGGTAGGAGTTTAGTGGTGAGGACAAAGGAAGCAATGGTTATTCAGATTCTTCACAAAACACATGTCATCTTAAGAGATTGGCCATACTTGCAAATTTCTGTTTTCAGCTCTGTTAAGACACATAACCAGAGTCCTCAGCTAGTAAACCAAGGTATCCTAACTAGGAAGAAATAGTGCCACAATTGCAATCCAGATGTTTTTAACCCTTTCCAGTGAAGCATTTTTTCAAACAATTATGTTTATACCTTCTTGTGAGTCATTTAACTTTGGAATAAAGATGTTGAAGCAACTTATCCAAAAGAAAGCATAAGCAAGGAAACAATTGGAACATGGATTTATTTAAATATAAATGAAAGAACCTGGAGTGGTGGTGCACGCTTGTAATCCCAGTACATGGGAGGCGGAGACCGGAGGATCCGGGTTCGCAGCCAGCCTCAGCTACTTAGTGAGGCCCTCCGCAACTTAGTGAGACCCTGTTTCAAAATAAAGAATAAAAAATAGGGCTGGGGGTGTAGCTCGGAGGTAGAATGCCCCTGGGTTCAATCCCAAGTGCTGCAAATAAGTAAGTAAATAAATAAATAAATAAATAAATAAATAAATAAATAAAATGAAAGAAAACAAATATCGATAGAGTGAGCACAAACCCTAAAACTTGTTTTTAAAAGGATTACACATTCTGGCAAGATTAACCAAACAAAAAAAGGGGAAAGAGCACACACAAAAAAATTTTAGATTATGTAAGGATGGACATAATTAAAACTACTTAAAAGTAAACAAATGGGGGAGTATCAGTAAATAAGCAAGTAAGGGATTATTGTGAAAATGTACACATAATAAATTAGAAAAATTTAAAAAAATGAATAAATTTATAAAAAATGCAATTTAATAAACTGAATCAAGGGAAGAAACCTCTACCGTTTCCAATCTTATACAATCTTCCCAGAGAATAGGGCAATGGGGACTTTTCCTCGAGTAATTTTATATAGCTTGGTATTCTTGATGTAAAACCTTGACAAGAGATGTATGTAAAAGGAAATCCCTAGCCAAATTCCCTTGTGAAAATAGATGCAAATATCCTAAACAAAACAACTATTGGTATGAAAATAAACAAACCAATGTAATGGAAAAGTAGTTCAACAGTAACTCATTCATGTATAAATACTTGATTTTTAATAAAATCACAATCAATGACAATACGATAGACCATATAGTAAATGGTTCTGGTACCATTGGTTATCTACAGAGAAAAAAAAATGTCTGCAGCCTTACCTCACATTATATACAAAAATAAATTTCAGTTGAAACAAAGCCTAAAATTTCAAAAATCATACTAAAATATATTTATGAAGACAGTACACTGGGATTCCTTCCTCTCTATTATGACTGAATAACACAATCTAGATTTACCTACTTGCCTTATGTTTCAAGAAAACTTGAGAGAAAATATGCAAATCAGCAGTTTTTAGATACTGGACAATGAAGAGCTCAGAACTGTGATCCTGAAAAAAGAAAATCACATGATGCCAGGTTTGTGACTGTTCTAGATTATTGCCTGGGGGTGATGTCCAAGGTGAAGTGTATGGAGGGAAATCCTAAACAGCACAGTCTTGTCAAGTTGAAAGACAAGAGATTGGTGTTCATGGAGACCTAGGTAACTAGTAATGTCAGGCAGACTACAAGGGACACAGGAGCCGTAAGTGTGGGGGTGGGCAGTATGAGAACTGCAGATATCTACAGAGAAACCAAAGTATCAAGTTGCAAATTCACGAGAGAAAACTACCTAAGACTGGAGGAAGAACCACCAAAAAGTAATAATGAAAAGAATTCCTGGAGCTGACACTATTACCTGGAGTTGGTAATAGTTCATTTCCCATGATCCAAAATAAAGTTCCTACATAGCAGAGAGGGCATCCTAAATTCAGAGGGTATTGTCTTAGTAGAGGGACTAAATTAGCCCCAGACCACAAAGGGCTAATATGTTGGAGCCTAATACTTAATGTGAGAGTGTTAGAGGTGAGGCCTTTTCAGAAGTGATTAAGTCATTCCTTGTGAATGGGATCAGCACCCTTATAAAAGAGGTTGAAGGGAGCTGCTTTGCTCCTTAGGCTATGTAAAGACAATGCAGTGGTGCCATCTTGGCAGCTTAGAGCAAGCCTTTTCAGACATCGAACCAGTTAATTCCTTGATTTGAGAGCTATCAGAATACAGAACTATAAGCAATGAATTTCTATTGTTTATAAATTACCTAGTCTATGTTGTTTTGTTATAGCAGCTTGAATAGAGTAAGACCATGCAAGTCAAATACAATGAGAAGAAATTCAAAAGTTTGAGGAATAAAAATAAACAGCAACAAAAACAAACAAATATTATCAATTTAGAATTTATTATATTTTTAACCAGGCCAAAATATCTTTGAAAAATAAAGACAAAGCAAAGACTTTTCCAGAGATATAAAAGCTGGGAGAGTTCATTATAGACAGACCTATGTGAAAAGAAATGTAGAAAATGTTTCAGGTAAAAGAATTATTATATCTAATGGAAATTTGTCACTATAAAAAGAGATTAGGAATATCAATGAAGGTAAATAATTTTTTTCCATTGGTGCTGGCTGGTATAAGACCACCAGCCAGTCATCTCTTTAACCCCTGGACCAAACACAATGGTTACTAAATAAACAACTAAGCACACAAACTCAAACTAGAACTTCACGTATTCTTTGCATAAAAATTTTCTCTCTCAAAGTTGATAAAAGTAAGCTTGTCTCATAACAATATTAAAAAGGCTTCCATTGCCACCCACCATTCCTTATCTCTAGCACCAATTTGAAGATGTTTGAGTCAACTCTTAATATAAAACTACACTTTTTTCTATATCCTTTTCCATTATGTTTTACACTCCTGTTCCATGTGTAGCTAGTGGAGAACTGTTGGGGACAAATGGATTGTTGGTTCTGATACTCCCAATTCCATTTGGCGCAAACACTCCACATGCTGCCATCTTCCCCTTGCAATAGCTCAAACTCACCAATTTTGTAGTTTAATGGGACAGTATTATGCCATTTCCAAAACTCTCATGGCAAGAGTGTTTTTTACATACTTTTGTTGGTTTGTTTATTGTTCTTTATGTGTTGGGAGTGGGAGAAGAGCAATGTAGTAGGGATGGATGGGCTACAGACAGGTGAGCAGGGAAGGCAATGTGAAGACACAGGGGAAAGATGGTAACCAGTAAGCCAAGGGAGAGAGGCCAGGACTCATCCACTCCTCTCCACTCACAGCCCTCAGCAAAGACAAACTGCCGAAGCCTGATCACAGACTAGCACTGCTTTTTCTTCACTTTATGAGAACTGACTGAAGCTCATATTTATCTAGGAGAATGATCTGGTTCTGCTATGGTTGCATTTGATTAGTGTTTCTTTCCTTCCCTCTCCTCTCCTCCCCTCCCCTCCC